>JAQGEP010000380.1:751-29590 GCA_028476805.1 Acrocalymma vagum
AGTATCGATTGTGAGTTGGGAAGGGACGGGATGGTGGGTGGATGTCATATGATGTATAAAATAGCGTAAGACAGAAAGGAATTGCTTGTCGTTGACAAAATTTACTCCGTCTTGCATTCTTCTCTAGAGAGTCTATGGTCAACCCTTCTTCAAGACCCAAAGATACTTACGAAGTAAAGGGTATACTTGGACCTTATTGGCATTGCCTAAGGCTTCGCTGAACAGACCATCAGCTCTGTTACCAATTCCACCTATTGTGCCTTGCTGGACCCTTTGAAGAGAGATCCGCGAATTCTAGTTCCGTACGTAACTTCCTAACCATGAGTATTCGTTTCAATTTGCGACCTTAATTCTGCCTGATAGATTGGCGACAAAAACGATTGGCTGGGTGGACTGAAGTTCTGAGTATGACGCTGAGCGCTGATGCATTATCTGTTGATAGATTCAAAATAAGGAGAGAAGATAATCTACAGGCTGGTTGTAACTTGGAAGGAATTAAGGTCGTTGGGCATAGGAGCATGGAATGTAAACGTAGGGTCAGAATGCTCAAAGAGTGAGAGGGGGCTACACCATGTTTAATGTGAAGATGGACGAGAATTTCGAAGGTCTAGAGATAGACGCTGAGGCAAACAAGGTCGATCTGGATAACGAGGCAGAGAGAAATGTGAAGACGAAAGAAGATGCTGCTGAGACCATAATAGTGATACTGTAGGAAAAGTTAGAATAACACCGCCGTGAAGTCATTCCTAGTTGTAAATCTTTGAAACCTAGGGGCCCCTCTTCTCGACAGACTGTGCGGCGAGCGCTTCGAAGGACTACATGGTAGGACGAGCGTGGCTATGCGCAGCTGGAACTGATCTTCGCGCACAACACATAACAATAGGAATTCAATTAGAAAGAATACGAATAGTGATCAAACAACGCCCTGTCATCACTCAAGTTTAGCTTAGCCTCTCTTTAGGAATTATAGAGACGGCGACCAGCGATGCTTGGATTGAGTAGCGTGGCCTAGATGATTCAATGTAGATGATGCGAAGATGATGACAGCCTCGCGCATAGTATTATTGTTTCAATATCAAGTGCTTGCCTAAAAAGCTTGGACAACCTTATGTTTGTTGGTAAAGTGAACTCCGAGATGTATGCAGGTTAGTCAAATTAGGAAAAGCGTGGAACATACTCTGGTGTTACACAACGCTCATAGCCATGGCAGATGTAGTACCTGACGTATCTGTGTATTCAATTCGCCTTGTCTTGGCTCAAAACGATTATCAGCCGCAATTAGTGTGGACGCCTGAACCGTCTTACACGCAGGACGACTAACTCGATTCGTGAGCGTTGTAGTATCTGTAGGTAGACGACTACGTAGACCTGAGAATCGGCCCGAAAATATCTAAACTCATTAGTTTCTATCTGTTAGACCAACAGTTTGCGGTAGCGAATTTTCGAACAGCAAGAAGACTGCGGAAGTTCTACTACTTGAATTTTCCGATCTTTGATACCGAGTAACCCTCTACAAGTTGGAAATGCGGTACACCCTGAGCAGTTTGCAGGCGAACCTTTCGCCTCAAGTACCCTAATCTTCCTAGCAAGCATCTCACTCATAGCGTAATCTGGTCGCCGAGCTCCAGGCGTACCCCTTACACTTCGCAACGCCGCTTACTTCCCCGCATCTATTCGACGCCACTAACCTTATCTTCACTGCATCTTGCGAAACTGTGCTACTATGTTTATGTCATTTGCGACCAAGTTCAACTCACATTTGAGGTCATTTAATCAAACTTGTAGAACGTAACCAGCCCGAGGACCATATTATTCAGGGAGCAACATGAAATCCGAGACAGGTAGCACAATATCTGCACTCTTAACATTTGTAGACATCAAAACGAAGAGAACAGCCCAGTGTTGCCTCCGCGGACTTATGTACGTGAGTCTTATTGGATAGTAGATGGACGCCTGAGTACACCACGAAAGAATCTCCTATTCATCGAGGCCGACATCTCCCTATCCCCAAACAACATAAATATGAGAAGGAAATCCACCTAAAATTCATCAGCTCCGATATCAACTCATTCAGCTCTTCTACAGCAGTAAATCACCTCATCTTCAATCAAACCTTCAATATGCGCGCCTTCGTCATCGTCTCCATCCTCGCTGCTATTGCCTTCGCGGCTCCGGCTCCTAACGCCCTTCCCGAAGCCGATGAGAACCTCTCGCCCCATGAGCTCATGGTGAGAGCCTGTGATGGAACTGCTGGAGCGCATTGTGCCGCTGGTCAACATTGGGTATGTTTAATCTTGACCCTTTATCTGTAAACCGCTCTTTGCTCTTGAGATTCATCTAACGTGCGGTATAGTGCCCACAGAGCGCGCGCTGCAGGAGGTGTGGTATTCCCTGCTAGTCGTCTCGACGCGTATCAGGGTGAATTCGACGCTAGATGAATATAGTCTGAGATTGAAAGGGGGGACGCTCTCTGATTCTCTGCCTGTTATTCACTCACGTCCACTAGCTGCTTCAGAGCTTGGGAGAGTTTCCTGCTTTCGATGATGCGGGTCCATTCTTTTGTAATTAAAAACAAATAATACTGTTCGGCGCCAGAAACATGCCTCCCTCTGCCCGGTGATACTTGTAACTTGTGCTTCGTAGATATGTCCCGTGGATTACTGATTAGTGCGTGTAAGCTCTTTGACCACATTATCTAACCGCGAAAGAGTTGAATAGAAACGGTTTCAGGGTTCATGGTCATTAAAACGCTACAGTAAGATATTGTGGCCGGTGAGAAGGGAAATCATTTGCGAATCGGGCGTGTTGGTGGGATAGGCAGTTAATAGCACTTGAGAGGTCTTTGGTCAGACATTAGTTTCACCCTTATCAATACAATACAATAATTTGCGAGTACAATCGTGTTCACGGGGTTCACCTTTTTGCTCTCACATCTTTAAATACCAGCACTTAAGAGCTATTCATTCAATCTAGCGGGTTGCATACACTACCTCCACTCTTCACCAAAGATATTCTTTACAATAAACTTCAGCGATTCCTCCCTTGCTCCTCGCCGTAGTTACAAGATTAACACGGCACAACGTCTGTCACGTGCTCCTACGCGCCCGCCCCTCACGTGACTGCGTGTTGCGGTGTAGCTCCGAAGAAACATCACTACACCACAGGCAGCACATTCGTCTCCAACTCACCTACTCAGCCCGCAACCCGCCCGCCTCACCACCATAATGACCGCAGTCGCATACGGTCTTTGGAAACAGCCAATCGACGCCAACATCTTCGGCATCCAAGCCAACGGCCACCAAGAACTACGCATCCCCTTCGCATGCCATGTGCGCTACCCGGTTTCGACCGTCCCACTAGACGTGCCCTTCCACCAGTTCGCCTGCTTGCCTGTCGAGCTACAGCTGCGCGTCTTACAATTCTGCGATAAGCCGACGCTCTTCCGACTTATGCAAACGTCGCAATTTATACGCCGTGAGGCGATGAAGCTCTTCTTCGCCGATCCAGAAACCTGGTATTGCGTTAATGGGCTCTGGCTGGGAAAAGGCGGGCATCCAACCGATGGCTGTCATGATATCGACTTCTTACGCCGTGTAAAGCGTTTGCGTATCGAGTGTGGCTCTATTCGGGGGACCGGATGGACGGATGAATGCATTCGTAATATTTGGAGAAGGGTGCAATGTCTATTTCCACAAGCTACATACGTTATGGTAGACGATGATTGCGTTAATCATGGCGACGATGACGTAGAGAGTTCGAGCACGGATAGTGGGCCGTTAATGTTGGAGAAGAGAATATGCCAGCTGTGTCCGCAAAACATTAACGTTTTCCTCTCCATACTTAACGGCCCGGAATATGGCCGGATGCAGAGAAGACTGTGGCGAAGGGTTTCGATTCAACAAGATCTCAACGAAACGCAAGAACTGGAGAAATGTGAAAGTCACCCTGGGCCGAGCATTATCGCCCCGCACAAACCGTTCCGTGGATGGGTGGGTACCTTGCTCGAGATCAGGAGCTGGAAGATTCCGAATCAGAAATTTGCACTGGAAGCGTTTCGCAATGCAGCTGTTGAACGTCATCACTTCCATGGACGACATGAGCCATTTGGATGCCCGGCTCCAGACTGCGACGCCTGGTTCGAACAACCAGAAGAATACACGACACACTTGGGTACAACGCTAGGTCATAATAGTACCTATCATGTACCAGAGCCTTACCAATCCTTGTTTGCGGATGCCGAGAAGAGATTGGAACAAGCAGAGCTTCGTGATGTTGAGAAGTGTGAGTTATATAT
The DNA here is from genome assembly GCA_028476805.1 of Acrocalymma vagum. Classification (NCBI taxonomy): domain Eukaryota; kingdom Fungi; phylum Ascomycota; class Dothideomycetes; order Pleosporales; family Acrocalymmaceae; genus Acrocalymma; species Acrocalymma vagum. The sequence continues at coordinate 5,046 of JAQGEP010000380.1, forward strand.
GCAGTGGCTGGGGGAATCGGACTCCGAACGAAAGCTTGCGGAGAAGGAAATTTTGCGTGAAATAGAGGAAGATTCATTGCATATGCAAGAAGAACCACTGATTTTCACGCGCAGGTGGCTTGATCAAATGTATCCGTGGTATGATGAGTACGACATGAGGGAATATATTCGAAGGGGGAAGAATCGAGCGAAATTGGAGTAGCAAAGCGCAAAACGAAACTACCATAATGTACCTCTATAAACAGAAATTCAAAGACGCAAGAAATGCCACGCCATGCACCAGGGGCTGCTCGTGGGCACAACCCAACCACAGCAGCTCCGGACTCGAACAAACCCAGACCTCGTGACACTAAACCGGAAAAGCTTCTCCACCCCTCAGAGCTGAGCTTTATGGGTATTTTTGCAACATGTTTTCGAGTACTTTTTCGCAAGTTGGCGTAACGAGTCCATCGTAACTGTCGCACGCGGCCATTGGCACCCCCTCACTCCCAAGCCCGTTTCTCGAGCCGAAAGCTGCCATGATAGATCCTCTTGGAAAGAACTCATTGGGCCCGACGGCCCCTTGTTTGAATGCATACCACATGGCTGCATCTTCAGCGTGGTATTTTGCACCATCGTCTTTTGTCGGTTTTCGATTTCTTAATTCCCTCGCTAGTTTTGTGAAGCTCGGAAGTTTTTCCTCAAACTGGTTCTCAGAGCCGCCTTTTTTTGGGTGTGGGATAGTCCCCAGGTAGACTTGGCCGGCGCTAGGGACATAGAGGGCAGCAACTACCAATATTCTCTCATATGGTAGTTTGTCAGCGTTAGCGGCGATATAATGCCAGGCTTCCCGGGCAATATTTTGAATTTGTTTGGCGGATGGCTTGTTGCTGGGTGGTTCCGCTTGACCGAAGAAAACTTCCCCGTTCCAACCCTCAGGTGCATACATATCCTCCAACCAACATGTTACGGCGGCCATCTCAGCTTCCTGTGAGCTGCCTGGATCGAATTCGGAGCTGTTTGGATCGGCTTCGTCTGCCTTGCCTTTGCCTTTTCCCGAACCTTCTGCTGGACGTTTTGCTGGTTTTTCCTGACTTCCTGGTGGACTTCCTGCTGGACGTTTTCCTGTCGGACGTTCTGGAGTTGTATTAGGGGGCGGTGCCCTAAGAAAGAGTTTTGAGATGACGCTGCGAAGGGCATTTTTAGGACCCTTCTTGCCAGGAGTTTTCTCGCCTGGAGTCTTCTCGCCTGGAGTCTTCTCTCCTGGAGTCTTCTTGCCTGGAGTTGTCTTGTTTGGATTCTTCCTCATCCGGCAGGCTTTGGGCTTTGGCTTTGTTTTAGACTTATTCGGCGTGGTCTTCGGCTTCTCTGCCTCGACTGGGGTCTTGCCCTTCTTTGGCTTTGACTTCGGCCGCGTTGTCTTCTTTCGCCCCCTCTTTACCATTCTGGCCACCCTCAATTTTCTGAAATCTTGAGCCTTTGCAGTGTCAATCAGCGAGGCATCGATGGAAACCTCCGCAGTCATTCCATCAAACTTGGCAGTGCCGCCGGCGAGTATCTGGCCGGCGACACATTTGTTGATGATAGAATCGAACTGCTGGGCGCAGAAGGCATTGTCTGTGCAATCACTGCATGTGCGATTGAGGCCCAGGGTGATCGATCCAAAGTGACCTTCGGTGACGTTTTTGATATTATGGGTGCTGCAAAGGTCCTCGACTGACTTTTTGAATCCCTCGTTGGCGGTGTCGTCGATGACTTGCGTCGCGTCATGTAGGGCCTTGGGGTTACAAACTACATCTGCGGACGCAAAACCGAGGCCAGCCCCGATGGCGATCAAGAGTTCTGTTGCTCGCATGGTGAAATGAAAAGACGATGGAAGTTGGAATGAGATATAATGCAGCCAGCTGCAAGTAACGAATGTAGGAACAAGGAAAAAAACGACTGTGATGAAACTGTTGAAATGAGTGTGCTGAAGTTGATGCTTAGATCTGGTGACGGGACTATCGAATAAATACTTGCATTGGGCCTGGTGAGGGCTCTCATACCCGGGAATTTTGTGGGCAGGCTGCTTAAGAGGCTGTGCATGTCCAACAGTAAAGTTATCGTAGGTCTTGCACCTAACTGCACAGTTCGGTTCATGTCCGACGGCATAGTCAGGTTCGGCATCCAACTCCACAGTTCAATTCCACATATAATGGCGCAGTGTTTCTACGTTCCCGACGGCACAGTTTATCTATATTTACGATGACATAGTTTATCTACATTCCCGACGGCACAGGTTATTCATATGTCCGGCGGCACAGCTGTATCACGTGCTTGACGGCACAGCAAAGTCAGACGTTCGACACCACGAACCAGAAACGGTAGAGCTATGGCTATGTTTCGTGAAGCTATTTATCCTCCGCAACCAAGCGGATTTTAATTTCCTCCTTTTGTGAGGACTGGTTGGCAACAGAGGGGCGATGGCAACTGAGATGAGAATAAGGGGTTGTATTAGGGCGTCGAGGAAAGTGAGACGAATTCTTAGGGAGCTTCTATAGAGTATAATAGGTATATTTATAGGGAGTGCTGGTCCCGGGCTAGTCCTGGGGCAATCCCGTAGGGAACACGAGCCATATGCCACATTAGGTATCACACTATTATTATATTCAAAGTACTATCTTAATAGTTAAAGTTAGTAATTAAATTGATTAAGAATTTTTTTCAAAAACTTATCTCTTATATTTAGGTTAATTAACGTTAGCCACTAAATATCCCCACAACTTTCAAACTCACCAAAACATTACATCTCCCATCACCATCAAGATCATGGTCTAGACGTGCCTCAAGACCAAAAAACAACTTATTTTTGTTTGAATGAGTTGGAGACAACCATGGCCAAACATTTCATGTCTCCTGAATTTCATGGACAAGGCGACAACATGGTAGAATTTTGGGGCTACTATCTAAGTGACATCCCCAAGGGAAGTCCCTGGCAAGACACGTTCCTGTCCGTGGCTGTATCAGAGGGCTTGTCAGATTACGTGAACCACGCAATGTCTGATAGTGATGCGCCTCTGAAAAACGGTCGGCCGCTATTAGAGTATGCATGCATACCCGTTTCAGCCGAGCATATACATCTACAAAACCTCAGCTATACCCTCACCAGGATGCTTATACGCCGGGGTGCGAACGTAAACAAAAGATTTGATGGAGTGAGTGCATGGGAACGCCTAATCCCGCTGTGGACTCAGTTAGGAGTTGAGCTATGGCTATGTTTCGTGAAGCTATTTATCCTTCACGGCCAAGCGGATTCTAATGCATTGGCAACTATCCTTGTCACCGAAAATCAGATGGTCTACCAATTCACCACTCGAACTGTGTTGGGATTCTTGGTGTCCGGTGAATCGCCACTCTTCACAAAAGCTGCTTTTCAACAGTTAAAAACCGCGGCTGAGAACGATGTTAAAGACTTACTGGCTCGTTTGTGTGAACGGGGAGGTTTGACTAAATACCATGTATATCATCTTGAGGACTTTCTCCAGGTACCCTAAAGGCTGCCGCTGGTTTCATACTATCAGCCAGATCAAGAAGGGGTATCGTTGCTTTCGACAACAAGACGTCAATCCTTGTTAGAAACGCCAGGTCAATATGAGGAAAGCGGAGCGACAGCGTCTCAGGCACATCCAGAAATGGTCTTCTGTCATGTCTGTGATCATGTATGATTTCTAGAAGATAATGGCATGTTGTGTCCGAAATGCAAGTCACTTCTTACCGAAGAGATAGTCCTGGGAGACGGTCTGGGACACCAAGATGATGACCACTCTGCGTTTACCCAGCTGATTGAACAACAATCAGATCTCTCAGAAACTCAGCAAGCAGAAACACTGAACACACCTGAAAAGGTGAGCAGCACGGAGGAATCTGAAATGGCGTCGAACTCGAAGGAGATCTTACAAGAACAAGGGGCGTCGGTCGAGGTTCAATCGCCTAGTCCACGTCTAATTGACTGCCCAGGACCGGCTTTACAACAGCACCAATTTTCTGATACTGGCGACGATGATGGTAGTCATACTGCCCCAGATGCTGAAGTCACTCAATCACCAAAGACCCGACGCTCGCGGATGAGGGATAGGTTCAGTCGCCTTTTCCATTTTTGAAAACCTCTACTCCACCGTCGCCTACCAATATCACCCATGTATATCTTATGTCATTTGGCATCTTCTATATCGTCAAAATCTAGATTGTCCCCATTCAATTTATGTACAAACTACGTAATCCTAAACAGCCCCAACTCCATCCGTGACTCAAACGCCGAGAGATTGTAAAATATCAGTAATGGAGCGGTGGCTGAATGGGTTACTACCATAATGCCACTGGCATTTGGGGCTGCATCTATAAAAGACTTCGCAATCCGGGCATTATCGAAGCCCGAAACCCTCCACGGGATATGATCCGGGCGTTCTAGAGACCTCTGCGGCGTAGTCTTTGTCACACCCTTAGAAAAAATCTCGCTCCACATCCGAGTCGAAAAACATCGCTGTCATAGCTTTTTCTTGTCTAGTTTATGCTCTTTGGCTAAAACATTGCTCCCGTGAAGAAAGTCACGTGCTTTATCCCTTGCCAACGTCCCGACTACGCCGCAATTGCCGCGCGTTTCATTGGTTGGATATATATACAACGACCTGTGAACTGTCCCCCGCACAGAATTTTCGTCAACATCCAACCTAGATATAAATGCAGCCCACTACAAGAATGGACACTTTTGTATGTTTTGCCTGCCACTCTGTCCCCGTGAGCTCTGGTATTGAAAGAGGCCCTGCGTTAATCTAATTTAAAATCTTGATAATCACAGTCTTTGCCACTTTTCGGTTTTCACAACGGCTACTGGTCCTCAGTATTTCGGTATCGAGATCTGGACCCATTCACATGGCTACTCCCTCAAGATCAGATCGTCCTTGGGAGCAGGATTTACGACGCCCTTGGGAGCCACAAGCGCCATCACCGGTAGATTCCTCGAGCAAGAGGGACGCCTCGACGAACTTCACGTTCCAATTCATCAATGACGAACTGTACCGACCCACCCCAGGAGCGCATGCATCATTCCATCTCTTTGGTGAACTCCCACTTGATTTGCAGAGACATGTTTGGCAACTCAGTCTCCCAGAAACGCGAATTCTGAATATTACAATGTCGAGACGGAAGCTGACACCTGCCAACACCCATCACCGTACGTTGTACCAAAGCGAGAATCGTCTCGGAAATATTGTCAGCGACGCTGGGTACACTTTGCGCCTTAGATCGACGGAGATAAACTCGCCGCTCTTATACGCATGCCGTGAAGCAAATGATATCGTTCGTCGCCATTACCGTATTCAAATGCCAATGGCACCACACGGATCGAATACCAATGCACCACTTCTACGATTCTGTCCCGAGACTGACACCATTCTCATAAGCTTTCAATGTAACAAAGGGTGTGAAGATCACATTGAGTCAGAGCAAAGTGAGGACAATAGCGCTTGTGGTAACCCAGAGCATGATGTCGCCCACTTTATTCATGATGCGCTGGCATACGACCCAAGGAAAAAGGGCATTCGTCACTTGGGAATCATGACTAGTGTCCATCACATTGCTCTCCCTACCGGTCAGCTCATTGATGTATCTTCTCATTATCGTATTTTCACTCACTCTGTGAGAGCTTTCCCAGATAACCCGTCGAGCGCAAGCTTCTGTAAATTCGACTCTTCAAGGTTTACGAAGCGTAAGCCTTGTTCATCTATCCGCGTGCCGCTTCATGGGAGAACATGATATCCGGGATCATATGATCGACCATCAACCACCGGAAGAGGGAGAAATCATTCTGAACAGAGCGTATCCTCTATGGTCAAGCGTAGCCTCATACGAGACCGTGCTTGTTGATAAACGACCGATATCGCGTTATTTGATGTATGTCGAGTGTGGACAGGATCCACGGAGAGCAATTCGTGCCTGGCAGAAATTCGAAGTAGCCTGTGGTGTGGACATAACCTCGAGCTCACCAGAGAAGATCCGTTTTCTTCTCGCGGCAAGTGAATTAGAAGAGGATCTGGAAATCTCGACACTCTCCCAGGCACGTCGCCTTCGACAGCAGGAGGAATCAATGTGGGGTGTTGAGTTTGATAATCGGAATTGGGAGATTTGGGAACCTGGGACCCAAAACCCAAATGCTGCTCGGGATCTGGAGTTTGCAAGGCTGCACAACGCCGTTGGGTTTTGGTCGGCTCCTCTCGAGGTGTTCGGACCCTTGCCGGATGTTCCAGATGATTTTTATGAAGGGCGGACACATCGGATCTATAACCTTACCGAATTCGAGTCGGAGATGGAACTGGGGTTGTTTGCGATTACGTAGTCATGTTACCAGATCCCTTCGGTTTCATTTTCCAAGCGCCCCGAATAGCGTTCGGAACAATTATTTTCATGCTCAATGATCAGGGTTGGAAAAGGCATGGTAAAAAGCTTGCTTAAACTTGTAATTTGAAAAGCCTTTGGATAGGTTTGAACGCAATGACAAGAAGCGGATTTTTGTCGCGAAACTATTTAGTGTAGAGGCAAGGCCAGCAATCTAGTGTCGGTATGCTCCGCATTTCTAAAGTTAGGGTGGCCATCTACTGCCAAGAATGTTACGTAATCGGCTTATCATCGTTTTTCTTTTGTGCGCTGACTGGGATGGTAAGATAGTGTTGAGGAGAATAATGAGGCGGGCTAGGCAGACGAAGAGTACGAGCAGCAGGAATGTATCGAATACTAGGCGCTATTGCGCTTGCTAGGTTGCCAACGTCGAATTTGTACGGGTGGGACTTAGATTATTTAGTAGTCTTGGCGACGGAAGGTCGGTTCTATTCCTAATTAAAACTAGCTTATCTCGTGTCATGTCCTGCCTGCTGTCATCGTGTTGTTCTTGAACACCATATTGTATAGAGTCATTACGACCTTCCACCCGATCACGCCTAAGGCCGTCCTCAAAGTGGGTGGCTTGGGTACAGGATGAAAACGAAAGCAAAACCGACTAGGGAAGAGCGAGAACGTATATATTTAATCTACCGTAATGTCTTCGCCGGGACAAACGCCAACGTAAGAAAGTATAGGACCATACACAGCCTTGTCCTATAGAACTGGTCATCCTACAAGAGCCGGGTCGGCGGTTACGGAATTCAACAGGTGATCTACATTCTCAAAGATCTCCTTAAAGACGGCATCTTTGCCTCAGAAGGACAAGCTAGTAGGGAGTTTCCAAATCTCCTTCACCACCAGCCGCAGAAGGACTACCCGGCTAAGCGACGCGACACGCCGACTAAGGCACAAGGAAACCGTAATTCGTTGCTTGGTATATATACTACAGAATCTATAACTAGCAGCAGGGCGATAGGACAAGCTGCTTTCACTTTACTATCTCCCCAATTCCCTTACGAGGTCCAGCATTATATCTTATCAACAACTCAGCAACTTCTCGAGGAATCCTGCTTTGCGTTTGTCAAATAATGGCTCCCTTCCGTGCTGGTGAAATATAACTAGAATTGTGCGGCCGCGGGAGAGTTGACGGAGTGGCTACGCATTCTCAGGACGCAAGATCTGCCTAGTGGTTGTATAAGTAGTGATGGACTAGCATCGCTTGATACTATTGCTCTAGCTATCGCACGTTTGTGCCATACCGCGGTACATCGTCTGCACCTTAAGTCAGAAGAATTCTTAGATCTGATTCATTCTGCACGTATACTAGCAGAGGTTTTACAAGATAACAAAGTTATATCTACCTTTTAAGCTCTGTACGACAGAGTAGATGCACAGGTTACAAAGATGGAGTACATGGTAGACGTAATTTAGCAAGAGGTAGAGGCTATACTTCTTTAGATATAGAAGGAAAAAGATACGCTTGCTTAAAGAGAACCTATAAGTTGTAATGGTTTGGCAAGGAAGCGATGCAGCAAAGCGTGTCTACCGTGGCAGAGCGGTTGCTGCTAAATTTAAAGTGGAAGAGAAAGGTACCAACTGTATTTAATAAGCGTCGTGCGTTCGCTAACTGTGTTAGGATGCTCCGTTCCGCCCACTGCTATTCATAGCGCACTGCTTCGGTGGGCTGGTCGTGCCCAAGGTAAGGATGTGAGGTGAACTAGACAACATGCCAGTAGCTGAATTTCATAGGTACTACTAGAAGCCGAATAGTACTAGAGCGAGTGGCCTGGACTATTCTGGTTAACTACCGGCCTAGTCTTCTTTGGCACGCCGTTTCGAGGCGCAGGCGGGATAAACCAGATAGAAATGCTAGAGGCGGCGCGGCGCGAATACCACGAGGACTAAGTGCAGCCCGCCGCTCTCAATATGCTACAGCTAGGGAATGCGTACCTACGAGATATAGTAGATAGCTTCCTAAAGAAGATGCGGGGCTAGACGAACCAGACGCAAATCGCATGCTTCTACAAGCTTAAGGCCAGTGACGTAGGGAGAATCGTGGGGGGGCAGAGTTGGATGGTAAGTGTAAACGAATGCTATACAACCTGCGAGGCTAACAACTTGTACAGAGGTTTGTAGTTAGTGAGAGCTCTAGCTATCTCAACCTATCCAACGTGACGAGCAAGTACTCACTCTCGCGCACCCACTTTAATATAAACAAGTTTAGAAAGGCGATAGAGGAAGACTTTAAAATAGTGGCAGAAGTAGTAGAGGGTATAATTAACGAATCTCCTAAGCTCGTATAGACGCGATCTTAATATAACTATACATCCTAGCCAAAGATAATAATAAATAGAGATTAACTATTGTGGCAGACCACAGTAAGCACAAGGTCGACTTCTATCTCAAAGGTGTACTAACGGTAGGCAAGTTCGTCCAACGCGATACATAGATACAGCAGCTAGAGCGGCTTCTTATCACTAACATAACCACAACCAGTCGGCAGAAGGTCGTCGTTCTCCACGGCCTCGGCGACATAGGCAAGACGCAACTGGCGGTCGAGTTCGTGCGGAAACACCATCACGCTTTTAGTAGCGTCTTCTAGCTAGATAGAGAGTCGGAGGCTAGCTTAAAGTAGTCGTTTATAAGCATGACGCAGAGGCTGCCACAGGACGAGCTAACTAAGAACAGTGTGGACATGCTGAAGCGCTCCACAATTAACATTAATATAGCAGTGCGCGAGTGTCTCTGGTGGCTGTCTCTCGCGACGAATCAGCATTAGCTACTAATTTTTAATAACGTCGACCGCGACTACTATAATAAAGATAACATGCAGGCTTTTAACGTAAAAACTTACTTCCCAAGCACAGACTATAAGTCTATTCTTATTACTAGTCAGCTCGTAAGTCTATAAAGGCTCGATTCAGGGCTTAAAGTAGGTACAGTTGAGATAGAGCAGGCGAGGGCCATCCTAAAGAGTAATACTAGAAGAGATGTTAAGAGTAAGGTTAACTATTCCCTATCTAGATTAAAGAATAATAAGGCTAATTTCTACTTAATAGATGCAGACGTGGTTCTTAAATAACTAAACGGGCTTCCCCTAGCGCTGACCTAAGCTAGCTTATACCTACAGGAGACGAATATGTCCGCTTTAACCTACGCTAAGCATTACGACAAGGCCTGGGAGGGCCTAATGCAGAAATAGGGAAGATTTCCACTAGAGGAGTACGGCGACCGTAACGTGTTGACGACGTGGACCATATCCTACAAATAGGTAAAGAAGTAGAGCGAGGAAGCGGCGTGGCTACTCAAGTTATAGGGGTACCTAGATTATAATAAACTCTAGTACGAGCTAGTTGCAACTACAGCAAAAATTCCGGAAGAAATGAATACTCTAGTATGGCTACTTTATATCGCGGAGAGCGAGCTGGTGTATGCTAATGCGATTAGCCTTCTATCGCGCTACTCACTTATAGATAGAAGAGAAGACAGTAGTACCTACTTAATACACTCGGTATTACATTAATAGTGTGGGTGGTTAGTAGAAGGCAAAGAGCAGCAGCACGCCCTTAGTAGGATAGCGGTAGAAATAGTAGCTTTAAATATGCTATCTAAAGACGAGCTAGAGTTCTAGAAAAAGCGAAAGCGACTGCTTAGGCATGCTATAGGCGTTAGTGGATAGTTAGTAAAGACAAACTTTGCAGAAGAAGCAGAGAAAAGCGTAGGTATAATACGAGAGGGAACATATTACAGCCTGGGCAATTTTCTTGCAGACGAAGATCGACATAAGGCGGAGAAGATGTACCAGCAGGCACTGCAGGGCTACGAGAAGGTATAGGGACCAAACCACACATCAACACTTAGTACAGTTAACAACTTGGGCAACCTCTATAAGGGTCTAAGACGGCTAGACGAGGCAGAGAAGATGTACCAGCGGACGCTGCAGGGCTACGAGAAGGCATGGGGACCAGAGCACACATCAACGCTCGACACAGTGAACAACTTGGGCGCCCTCTATACGGACCTAGGACGGCTAGACAAGGCAGAGAAGATGTACCAGCGGGCGCTACAGGGCTATAAGAAGATAATAAAGCCGGAAAATCTATCTACTTATCTTCCCGCACTGAACAATATGTGGAGCATTACCTCACTTTACGATCGTTAGCACTGGGTAGAGGATACAAGAGTCTGGTACTCGAAAGCTCTTTCAGGCTACGAAAACGTGGTTAGAGCTAATTATCTAAAGTGCCTAATGCTTCGAAGTAGGCTTACTATCTTAAGTATAGAATCTAATAAAGTCGATAGATCAAGAGTAGAGTTCTCGGCGTAAAGACCTAGTCCTATAGATCTTCCTACTAACACTAAGATAGAAGTAGCTAAATGAGCTTCTAAACGGCACAAATTTTTGCGTAAATTTAAATAGAAATAGGATTGCTTTAGGGCCGAGGCTTGTGTTTATATACTATAGAGAAGCAGGATATAGATATAAAGCACTTTAGTATACAGAATAGGTGTAACGATTCTAGATGCCAAGGCATCACCAGATAGCGGAATATGACTCGGTAATAGGCTGGTAAACCCCATTTTCGATTTTCAATTTTAACTCAGTCAATATTAGTCTAAATTTAAATCTAAAAACAGATTTCCTATGAGTTGCTATATACTGAATTACTCTATATTATATTATATTAGTATAACTATAATATTTAAAAAGTTATTTAGGTACCCAACTTTTAGCTACCCTGCTTGGGTTGTAAAGTTAGATACCTAAATAACTTTTTAACTATTAGAGCTATAAAAAAACTTTCTATTACAAAGTTATAGATCTAGGTTAGGGCTAGGGGAAAGCTATTTTTAGATTTTTAATTAAACTAATATTGACAGAGTTATAGCTAAAAAACAGCGAAAAAACGGTGGGTTGCCGACCCCTACCCATTTACCAGCCTACTCGGTAAACAATCGTACAAATATCACGTTATGTGTCGATTCTGCGCAGACACAGGCTGTAAGTAGGTTATATAACTACGCGGGGCCTATATACTACGTAACCCGATAAGAGGTGGCTCCACTCCGAGCACGGTATAAAGACTAGGAGCCTGTGTACTTTTTCCTCTCTTATCTTAGTATAGCTGAAATAGAGCTATTATACCTTATTAATTCTTCTTAATGTAGGAGCCCGTGCTCGTCCTTATAAGGAGTAGGGTTTAGCGGCCAGGATGTTCGTACTATAGTTCTAAGGGAAGTGCCTTAAGGATCTAAGGCACTAATAATTTATTTCGCTTACGGTTGCATACGAGGAATTGCGGACTAGAAGTAGGCACTATACCTAAGAACTATATCTTAGTTAGCGGGAAAGTCCGCTATACTATAACTAGATAAAAGCTATACTATAATATAGTTAGGGCCAAACTACTTACACGGAATAGTAAGAGACGCGTACGAATTGTAATACGATTTAAGCGAGCTAGAATAGTACATATATATATATAACACATATATAGTCTAATATATAGACAAGATTATATGCCTGGTATAAGAGAGCACGACCCGCTAATAGTAGTAGAGGAATAGACTAGGATAATATTACCTTAGTATTTAATATATAAGGGAACTCTAGACTAGTATCGATTAAAGATAAGGATATCTTTAGAGAATAATAGAAAGTAAAGATAAGGAAATTTACGATTTTAATAATAAGCTAGGGATACCTTTAGTAAGAGGGAAAGACAAGAATATATAAATTAGTAATTTTAAAGAGGAGCGGTACTACCTTAAGCAAGGTAGATATAGAGATATTATAAGTATTAGGGTGTAATAGTTGAGACGTCCTAATGTCCTAGTTATATAACCTAGGCTATCTTCCCTATTAGGAAATTACTTTATAGTTATTATACCCACGTGATATATCGTTCACGCCTGCTAGAGTTCTAAGCCCAGGCGACTTAATAGTAGAATCCCGTTCGCGCCTCGCCTAGATTAGCTATTACTAGTAATATTTAATTTCCGCTTCTTCACGGGCTTAGCTACGTCTGAGCTAGATCTAAGTAAAGATAGCGTTATTAGGAACGCGATCTAAAATGCTAACGCTGAAAGTAAAGATATGGAAGCTATAGCGTAATCTACCTAGAGTATTATTAGTACCTTGCCCTATATATAGATATTTATAAATAACGAGATAGCCTTTTTAATATCGTCTAATTGCTTACTAAGACTATATTTAATAATATTGTGCAGTATATTTCGTACTTACTTGATTTTAGAAACTTAACGTAACGAGGATTTACAGACGAGTTCTATATAGTATTTACTCTCCTTTTACTAATATACCTATACTTTACTACTCTTAAGATCGCAGGTTAATAAAAAGTGACATGTTTAGATAGTAGAGGGTTTAATCTCGGAATTCTAGTAGAACTCCGAGAGGTAGTTAATAACGACCGCCCCGTCTCGAGCCGCCTGGTAGTGGGTATTAAGCGTGTTCTTGTTAGTAATTTGAGCCTTCTATTATAATGTTAAAAAGGGGAAGTGTAGATATTATGTAAGTGGGAATACTTGTAATATATACTCCTTATTAAGAGAGAAAGGTGTATCTATAGATGCGGCTTGGGCGTCTTGTTAGGTGACATAGCTAATATAGGAGTCTAATCTTGGCTGCGATAGCTCTCTAAATGTTAACTTAACGCTTGTATTTAGTAGTTGCGGATAGAAATACTTGTTTAAGAAAACTTTATCCTTAGAGGCGATATTTAGTATAGAGCTAACTTAGTTATCTATATCTACTTCGCCGCGGAAAAGCATATATAGTTTAATATATTTAATACCTATCTACTTATTTTACTACGCGGTAAGCCTCCTCCTTCGCGCGATCTATTTTGTATTTAGTAATACTTAAGTATTAGTATTGCGTGGTCTCTATATTACGTCCTCTAAGTGTACCTTTAGTTCCGTAGGAAACTTATACCTAGTATTAACGTGTATATTAAACGTAGTAAGTTTATCCTAAGTATTAAGATTATTCTTCGTGCGTAACGGCGAGGAGGGCTAAGACCTGCCTATTATATTAGCGAGGAGATATTAAAGGCGACTGAGATTTTTACAAGTAAGAGGTAATAATAGATATATTACTATAGTGGCGGTCGTAGGCGACGTTATTAATAGTAACAAGGTTAATGTAGATAGGGGAGTGGTGGGGTAACGTTTATATAGCGGGCCTTTAATTGCGTAGCTCTAGGTACGCGGTCGTTTTCGCGATATTATTGAGGAACTATATAGTAATTATAAAAGAGTAACGATATAAGTATAATCCTAGGGCTGTATAGTACATCGTAAGTGTGGTGGTGTGGTATTATAGTATTATTAATGGTTGTTATTAATTAGATTGGATTAGTCTCTAATAACGCTGATGGAGAACGCTAAGCCTAATAAGTTAAGCTAAAAGTAGACACACTCCCTTTATAATATTAAAGGAAAAGTAGGAGGCTATATTTAAAGCCTAACTTATATAATAAATTTGCGTAATTTCTATTATACTTACCTCTTAAAAAGGTATAATTTATACTGGCTCTTCCCGTCTAGGAGCGAATAGATATATAAGAGTAATATTCACGCTACTCTATCTTAGGGCGTTATATAATCTTTCTAGGTATCTATTATTTTGTGTTAGATAGAGGGTGTAAGAACGAGCATGGGCTCCTGCGTTAAGGAAAGATTAATAAGGTATATTAGCTCTATTTTAGCTACACTAAGATGAGGAGAGAAGAGGTACATAGGCTCTCAGGCTTTATATCGCGCTCGGAGCGGAGTAACCTCTCACCTAGGGCGCGATAGCACGTAGGCCCCGCGCGGTTATGTGACCTACTAGCCAGACATGTATAGGGTCGTTATAAAGGGCTTAAGCTATATTAAAGCTATAGAGGAAGCTATTTATATATAGGCGTACTAAGACTCTAACACGATCACGTGCGAGGGCAAACGTAATAGAGGCACCCTCTAACACACCCCCCTAACTAAAGGACGTGAGAGGGAATTAATATGCAATCTCTCCTTATTATAACTTTAAATTCTATCTTATACTCTATAACTCTAGCTTAGTGGCTCTTAGTTAATAACTTTTACTAGTAGCTCTAGCTTAGTAGCTCTAGCTTAGTAGCTCTAGCTAGTAACTCTAGCTTAGTAGCTCTTGCTTGGTAGAGTAAGGTTAATTTAGTTGCTAGAATTAATCGCTTAACTTTGAATAAACTCGTTTAGGTAATCATAGTTTAATTCGTTTGTTATAGCTCCTTAATATTACGTACGGTTTACGCTTAAGCGTCCTCTACGAATAGAGGTGACGACTAGTTAATTAGTTTATTAGGCTTTATTAACTTACCTTTAAGCGTCTTCTATAAATAGAGATAACGTCTAGTTAATTAGTTTCTAAGGCTTTACTAACTTGCCTTTAGGCGTTCTCCGCGAATAGAAATAACGTCTAGTTAATTAGTTTCTAAGGCTTTACTAACTTACCTTTAGGCGTCCTCCGCGAATAGAGATAACGTCTAGTTAATTAGTTACTTAGGCTTTGCCAACTTGCCTTAGGGGCGCTCTATAAATAGAGATAACGTCTGGTATTACAGGCTATAATAAGCGCGTGAGCTAAGCTTATTTAACTAGGTGCTGCTTTTAGGAACCTAATATTAATAATAGTATAGGCTTCGAGCTAGGTAGGTTTCTTAGCTAGCTACTGTCGCGTTCGTTTAACGCCGTAGCTGCACGGTGGCCGCGATAGGTACTAGACTAACGCGCTAGCTGCGGAAGCACCTCCACTAGAACTCTACCTATAGGTTTTAACGATAATAAGTTATTAGTAAAACTACGCGCGGGAGCGGGTAAGGGCTTATAACCTATTAAGCTAGGCAAACTGTATAGGAGGAAACAAGTGTATTATTGCTTGCTTAGTTGAGCTGCGCTGCGCGCGAGCTTAAGGAGAGCTACCTATACTAAGCTAAGCCTAATTAGGCTAGTAAACAAACGCCGTTATAAATAAGGTCTACCGCCTTAGTATTCACCCTCTAACACACCCCCTAAACCGAATAGAAACTACGGCATATATCAATAGCTTCTCCTACTAGTACTCATTATGTACGATTAACGCTTCTCCTATACCTAGTTATTGCAGGAATCGGCTATAGGCTTTGGCAGAGAGAGGCTTAGTCAAGCCATCTACTGCTATATTAACTGTTAATACGTGTTCGAGTTGTAATCGACCGAGAGCTGCCTACTCCTTAATCTAGTAGTAATAGATGTCGATGTGCTTACTTCGCTAGTAAAATCCTTTCTACTTAGTAAGCTTAATAGCTAGCAGATTATCGACGTAGAGCTTTAAAGGTTAAAGTAGCTTGCGTGACATGCCCAGCTCGGCGCAGAGTTGACACAGCTAGGCTGCTTCCTTGGCTGCGTACGTGATAGCTACGTATTCGGCCTCTATCGTTAACGTTGTTACTAAACGCTCCTTAAAGGATTGGTAGTAGATTATTCCTCTAAATAGCTTAAAAAGGTATCTAGCTGTTAATTTGCGGTCCTCGCAGTCAGCGTAGGACGAATCTAAATAGCCTATAAGTAGTACTTCTAGCGCGTAGGCGAAGTACTCGATTGGTACTCCTTAAGCTCCATCTAGCGCTAAGAACTTCATAGCGAAGTTACGCGTGGTGTAGAGATAATCTACGATCTGCAGCGCATACTCGTAGTATAGGCTTATTAGATTACTGCTAAAGCGTCCTAGGAAGGCGACATGATACGCGATGTCTAGTCGAATAAGGCATGCTAGGTAGAGCAGCTTGCCAATAACTGACTGGTACTTGCTCAATAGTTCTGCGTCACAGGCGTCTTCTCTTAGACGAGCTGTCAGCTTAATAGCTAAGATATTAAATAGCGTATTGCGCTTGCGACAGTTCTCTCGGTAAAGTGTCGACGCTAGCTTCTCCAGGTACGATTCCATAGAGAGCTCAATTATACGTGTTTTTCGATCTCATGCAACGCGGATTCCAAGATAGTGGCTTAGGTAGCCAAGGTCGCGGCATTTGTAGGTGCTCATAACCATGTGCTTCATAGCTTTCATGCCTTCAACTATTAGATAGATAAAGAGTAGATCGTCGACATATACGACAATAATCTGCCATAGCTCTATTCCAACAAAGATACATAGATCAGCGTCAAGAGGCCTGTATCCATATAATAGAAGATAGCGGCTAATTTCCTCGTACCATAATTTAGGTAACTGGCGAAGACCATAGAGTGCCTTATCAAGTCGTACAATCGTGCCGTCTAGCAGTCGAACGTAGACTGGGTTCTTTTAGTCTATCTTTCCATTAAGGAAGGTAGTAACGACGTTGGCCTAGTCACACTCAAGATTAAGAGTGTTAATAAGTACCAAAATCAGCTTAATCGTCGTAGATCGTGCTACTCTAGCATATATATCTTCCCAGAGGTCTAGGTATTAACAGTTACCGCATACGACAAGGCGTGCTTTATATCGTACTAGATAGCCATTATTATCGAATTTATATTTATATACCTATTTAGTAGGTAGTATATAAGCCCCAGGCGGTATATAATTAACGACCTACCAGGTGCCGTTTTTCGCATACGATTCCATTTCTTCTCCCTCTACTTTCTGCCATTGCTCCAAGTATTAATGTACGCGGGCCTGCTTAAGTAATGTAGGCTCAGGCGGGAGATGTAAATCGTCTTTAGTACCATAGGTGTTAGATGTGACTGTTAGGGCGAAATATCGTGCGAGGGCTATAAAGGCGCTCGGTGTCTCGTTTTAGAGAGGTACATTATCTACTATTGATACCATATTTAGATCGAGCTGGCGTGGTGCATTACGCGAGGATCGACGTATAGGCTCCGTTGGCGGAGCTGGCGGAGCTGTCAAAGCTGTTATTATCGTCTTACGAGGACGGCCACGAGGCTTCTTTACTAGTGGCGGAGGTGGCGGCGGCGACAGCGGTGGTGGATTATTCTTATCGTTCTGTTGCTCGTCCATCTCTTATTACTCCTACTTAAAGCTATATCCTCTGCCTTACTTAGGGAGATCGATAATAAGCTCCTGTAGCGGTGTCTATAGAAGCGTTAGTGGTAACGCACCCCCCAGATTCTGTACATCCCCTAGGTTATTAGTTTCTTCCTAGATATATAGGCGCTCGTCGCTGCGAGCTTCTTAAGCTTAATAAGCTTAGTGAGGCACACGGCTAGTAACTAGCTAGCGCTATAGGAATGTAACTAAGCTTAATCGTATCACCTTCTTACTTTATAGATCCCACATAAGGAAAATTCCAGATCCCTTATAGCCGATTATATAGCTCTTATAGCTACGCTCTTTGAACTTCTCGCTCTTAACGCGACGCTCCTTTAGAATAAGTATATAGCCAATCTCTCCCTAACGTCAGAGATTATAGAGATTTAGTACTGGATTCTAACAGCCTAGGAATTCGTTGAATACGTGCGTAGGCGTCTTTCTATTTGCTAGTACTACAGTAAGCGATAGGTTAAGTAGCCCTACTGCGTACTTCGCGGCATGTAGCTAGAATATTAGTAGTAGATGCGGCGCTCTAAGGAGGATGCATCGCACTTTATCTATCGTAAGCTTGTTACTAGCCTTAGCGACGCCGTTCTGGTGTGCTGTATATAGTATTAAAGGCTTTAGCTATATCCCACGCTTCTTAAAATGCTTAACTATTACCTAGTTAATAAAGCATTTATTATTATCGAGATAGTAAACTTTAACTATCCTATTATACTAAGTAGTAACTATCTTGTTAAAGTTAAGTAGCACTTAAGTAATTTCTGCGCGCGATTTAACAAAGAAGATCTATTAATAGCGCGTGTAGTCGTTAGTGAGAAGTAACTAGTATTATTCTCTATTTAGACCTAGTAGAAGAATGTGGCTAACGACGTTAAGATATATAACGTTAAATATCTATTAAGCTCGACGCTGTAGTGTACGAGAGATCTATTACTAGCCTTTTACCTTATAGCATATCTCGCAGTCGAACTTCTTAGTATTCTTAAGCTTTAGACTATCTATAGTCTTAAGTAACTACTTTATATTATTAAGATTCGTGTGTCCCTAGATCTCGTAAGCTTCTTAAAGTGTAATCTCTCGCTCTCGAGCTAGCTGTATATCTCGCGAAGAGTGTGCGGTAATAAAGGCTATTAAGTAGGCTACTTATACTTCGTCTATACATTCGAGGAACGTAGGCGTCCCGTCAATCTTAGAAACGTATACGACCTTAGTGTCGTTCTCGATAGAAAGTATCTTCTAATAGAGGCTATAGTAATATAGTCCTTTTGGCTGAAGCTAACCTAGTAAGAGGACCGAGACGCAGAGGCTTAGGTAGTATAGTACGTCCGTGAACCGTATGTTATTAACACTACTATTAGCTAGGGCGATGCGAAGCTAAATTATGCCTTCGCCTTCCACTTTAGCGAGGCCGTTGCCTGTCTTAACGTATGTAATACTTAATAGTCCTATTAAAATGAACTTGTTCCTATTGTTATATATGTGCTTATTAGCGCCAGTGTCGAAGATCACCTAATCGCGATAGGGCCTCTATAGTATCCGCTCAATCGTGTGTCGCGATGTGGGCGAGACCTGAGCGTTATAGCTATGTGGAACTGATGTTGTAACGGCGTCGGCAGCCCCGAAATTAACTAACGGTGCGTCCTTTGATAGAGCTGATTCGGCTACTTTCCGTGCTAGGTGAGGGTGCTTGTCTAGGAAGGACTTGGGTGCCTTTTCTAGATATGTGAACCAGCAGTTCGGTCCACCCCCTATATACTCGCACTAGTAGCTAGGATAGTATCTCCTTTCTATAGGCTTGCTGCTAGTGTGCTTGCCATTCTTAGCCTTAGTATCGCTTTTTACTGTGCTACCTTTGCCTTAACGCTGATTAGGCCGTGGCTATTGTGTGTCTTTCTTTGGCTGCACTCGAAGTGCTATTACCTTCTTGACTAGGTCCTCTTGGCGTGCCTTATCGTTAATCTCGTTAATTATGGCGTTATTATCTAGTATCCTACCTTGGCGTAGGATTTGGCGCTGTTACTGCGCGTAGGTTTTGAATTAATCTTCGATAACGACGATAAACTGGAATACGACGCCTTTCGGGCTCGGCTTAAGGTCGATATCGTCTAATCGTGCTAGGCCAGCTTTAAATTTACTAGTAAATTGGGCTGTAGTGTCGCAATAACTACTACGTAGGCTAAAGAAGTTAGCCTAAAGTGTACATTCCTTAGTAAGGCCTTAATCTTTGTAGTGCTTAATAATAGCGTTGTAGAGAGCTCCTACTATCTTGTGCGAGCGTAGGCCCTCTAATGTCTCTTAATAGACTATAGCGAGTAGGATACTTATAACGAAGGCTTCCTTCTCAATGTAATCGCGGTAGTCCTTCTATTATTAGTTGTATTGCGCCTCATAGGCGTTATTAGTGCGTCGTATTTCTTCGAATTAGCTTTGCCAGGTGAGCCTTACTGCCTGCGGCTGTGAATCGTCCGGGCGCAGTAGTAGGCTCTAGTATTCCGGCTTGCTGGGCTTGTATGGCGCGGATTGTCCTTCTAAGATATCCTTAGCAGCCTTACCGACGACTTAGTTGCGCAGGGCGGCTTCCTATAGTAAGATATTCTTGCCATCCTTTGCGAGGTTTATAACTCCCTTATAGTCTACTGTAATAGTGTCGCGTCCCATGTTTGGTGGCGCGAGCTGAGCTCGATTTTGTTAACTAGGTGCTGCTTTTGGGCTACCTATTTGTTGGTGAGTGTGCGTGCCGCGAGCGTGAGGCTTCACTACTAGCTGCTTCTGTGGCCGCGATGGAGAGCTGTAGATCGATTTATTCGACCTAATGTGCTACAGGTTGGAAGCGCGGCCGAGGGCCATAACCTGTTGGACGGAGGGCTTGAGCTATATTGAAGCTATGGAGGAAGCTATTTACATGTAGGCGTGCCAAGACTCTAACACGATCACGTGCGAGGGCAAACGCAATGGAGGCACCCTCCAACATTTTGGGCCAAGAACATGGTTTAGCAAGCATAACTTAGCAGGAGGTATAGCTAAGCTCGGCTTCTAGTTAGAGCGAATTATTACTTCGTCTTTTTCTGTATAGAGCACCGTTTTATTCCCACGGTTGTTGATTAGTTGGTATTCATGTCTGAATAGTTTCTGGGCTTGTGCTGGCATCTGAACGCTTACGGCGTAAAGAAGATTTCGATTTCTTCCTTGCTAGCGCATGCTAGATAATTATTCGAAATATATCAACTATCTTCTCTTGTTCCTCTGTTAGCTAGGTTTTATTCTCTCTCTAGAACTGTTACGCATATATTAATACATAATTTTAAGGGCAGAGCTAGCTAGGATAAAGGGTTAGAACAGGCTACAAAACATTACAGGGTAACAAGTAGGGAAGAGTATATATATAAAGTAGTTTCTTCTAATTGTATCCTAAATTTACTGGCTGCTAACTTTCTAGCTAAATTCGCGCCCTGCTAGACCTGCGCCTGTTATCTCGAGGCTACCACTGCTTGCTATCTATTACTAATTATTCGAACCCTTAGCATGTGATTTATATCCCCTATCTTCTACAGGTACGCTCGCAGTCTCTCTTTATTAAAGTTGTCGTAGAATAGGCGGAATAAATAGCCTCGTTCTTTTATAGACTCGAGCGTTATATAGGTTTGCCTACCGCCTAGCTATTTCTCTAGCATCTCGCCCTTAATACTGTATATCTTGACTTAAATGGTTAGCGCCCTACCGCCTTCGAGTGAAGCAACGTATATGTATTCTAGGTATATCTCCTCTACGTTCCACGTTGGTCGTCTTACCACCCCAATTACTATAGAATATCAATTACCGCCTGTATAGCTCTTAGCTATCTCGCGTAATCGCCTAGGCGTAATCACGTATTGGAAGTTGGCTGGTAAAGCTTTCCACGGTACTAGCTGCATGAACTAATTGCGCTGGTGTATTGGTATTCGTACGAGAGCTATAGTGTTATCAACTCGTGCTTTAGTTCTAGCCTTTTCTCTACTTAGGGTGATTAGATTATCCTGAGTGCCGTCTTCTTTAATAAGTATGGGACGCTCTTTAGCTCCGTCTAGGTAGTCCTTAATAAAAGCCTAGTAGGCGCTTGAGGTACCTGTTCTGATAGCCTAGACGAAGTTAGTAAATTACCACAATAGCGTGAGGGGTGGCTAGGCCGCCGCCTGCCTAAGCACCTACTGCACCTAGCTAGCTGCCTAGCTTCCTATTTTTAGTATCCTACGTTTTCTAGTATCCCTCTAGCTTTACAGCATTAATCTTTTTAAGCTCTTTCCTAAGCTCCTTCCTTAACTGCACTATTGTATCCCCTTACTAATATATATCGCCCTTCGTCTCGAATAGATATAGAATATTAAAAAGATTACTCTTAAAGTCGTAAATTAACCTTATAGACACACCTAGTAGTGGTATAATACCTAGGCCGCCCGAAGTAAGAGTTTTAATAAGCTTAAGTAACTTGGTATTAATAAGTGTTAGAGGGTGGATACTAAGGCGATAGACCTTATTTATAACGGCGTTTATTCACTAGCCTAATTAGGCTTAGCTTAGTATAGGTAGCTCTCCTTAAGCTCGCGCGCAGCGCAGCTTAACTAAGTAAGTAATAATATACTTATTTCCTCCTACACAGTTTGCCTAGCTTAATAACAAGCTCCTAGGTTAGATTAGTAGTATACAGGTTAACGTTAAATAGATTAAAGAGGTTAACGGCCGCCTACGCAGGTTTTTCTTCCTAACTAACTATTACTCGTTCTTATAGCTGCTATTTGCGGGGATAGATAAGTAGGAAGTAAAAGATAGAAAGCGCGTACCACATTAGGGCGTAGGGATAGTAGTTAGTGGAACCATATAGTAGGGTAGATAAGATATGCGTGGGCGGCGGTAAAGGTAAAGGTAAAGGTAAAGGTAAAGGTAAAGATAAAGGTAAAACTAAAACTAAAAGTAAAAGTAAACGCAAACAAGCCGTAGTGAGGTGAATAAACGTTAAGTACTATATTACCGCAACCCTAGAATAATCCTTAGGCTCGACGAACGGGTTTAGCTTCTACTACTTCTATAATCTTTGTTTTAGGAGGTTAAAGATGCAGCCGGCCTCTTCGCAGGCTAACTAGAGGGAGAAAATTCATTTTAGGCGTTCTTATAGAGTATTCAAGCCCTAATACTTAGATTAGTGCTAATTATAGCTGCGCCAACCTATAATTAACAATACCGCGTCTCTCCCGTCTTTACTACGGCGCCTCTCTCTATCTTCTTCTCCTAAGACCGAATCGAACTCTCGCTTTGCTATCATCTCGACTACCACACCACCTACTAACGCCCTTAAGTTTTCCAGTAGCTACATCTCGTCCTGTCTCCTAGTTAGCTATTAAGGTGGATTTCGTTAGAGCGGCACTGTAAAGGGGTAAGGCGGCTGTAGTCTTGCATATAACGATTTTATGTTACAAGGAGATCCCTAATCGTGCCGCACGACTCTACAATAGTTATAGAAGTATATACTCACCTAAACGTATAGCGTGTTATATGTGTCTACACACGTACAAGCCTAGGGGAAATTACTCTAAACCAGCACATATATCTATAGCCCTAGAACTATTAGTAGTTCAGCAGTTCATCTATTAATATATCAATTAGCTCAACTATATGCCCTATTACTTAGTAACGTGACATTACATGTCCGAACCTTGTAGCGCTAATAGGAAGGCGTAGAAGCGTGAGTTAGTAGTGGAGTCGCTGTTAATATCTAAATAGAAAGAATGTTAGTTAATGGATATTTTACTAGTTATAAGATATATAACTATATAAATTATATAAGCGTTCGAATTATTATTAAATCTAACTTGGGATTAAGAGTAGTATCTATACTAAGGCTTAGCTTATATTAGCTAAGTAGGCTGCGCCTATACTCGCCGTAGGCGAGTACTAATACTTAATACGATATTACTAACGTATTTTATCACCGAGTCGCCCACATTACTAAGTCGCTGTAATGACCCTGCGTATGTCTAGCTAGTAGGCAGGTCACATAACCGCGCGGGGCCTACGTACTATCGCGCCTGGTAAGAGATTACTCCGCTTCCGAGCATGGTATAAGGACGGAGAGCCTGTGTACCTCTTCCTCTCCTTATCTTAGTATAGCTAAAATAGAGCTAACATACCTCGTTAATCTTCCCTCGACGCAGGAGCCCGCGCTCGTCCTTACACTTAATAATTATTATTAACTGTTATTATTATTATTAAGCATTGTAAAATTCCATAATTTCGCTATATTTATGCTCTAGCTTACTACTATCACTACTAGAAAATACTTTACATTCTCCCTAGTAAGATCTAGCTTTAAGAAAAATTCACTTAGCGACCCTAAAATTACTTCTACCTATGTTACAAATATAACTAATTTATATAAATCTTTGTATTAATAACTCTAGGCTACTTATTACTATATTCGCTAATTACCTTGCGTCTAAGGTTAACTAACGCTATAACTAATAGAAACACCCTTTATTATAGTTAGACTAAATAGGTTTACTTCTTATTATAGAAGACGAGGGTCTCGAGAGGCTCACCTCTACGCTTTAGACGAATAGGAGATCGAGTGGCTTAACAGAACTTACAAGGACCCTAAGGACTATAACCTAGACACGTAATTAAGGATTACGTAATAGGATTCGCGATTTGTAGGATTCGTAGGGACGAATCTACAAATCTAATAAATCTACCTTAGGAGCTTAAATATATAAATACATAGAAAGTCTTTATTAGGGAGATATCGTTAATCTAACGATTTAGCCCTCTTGTATCCTTATTCTATTAAAGCTTACTATGTAACGCCCCTTATAGCTACTCCTTAGTATCTAATTAACGTTTATATCACGTGATCTATCTACTACTACCTATACCTTATTTCTTACTATACTTCTTTAAGGCGATTCTTGAGTTACCTCGTTATACTTTAATAATTGTGTCTTAAGGACTAACCTAGGTACGTACTAGGTTATACTAATGTAACAGCCGTTACAGATCATCTCTCCCAGAGTCATGACAAAGTGTAACAACTCAGCTCGCTCGCCAAGGCGCTAGTTGGTGGGGTGGAGTC
>JAQGEP010000381.1:0-29343 GCA_028476805.1 Acrocalymma vagum
AGACTCCACCCCACCAACTAGCGCCTTGGCGAGCGAGCTGAGTTGTTACACTTTGTCATGACTCTGGGAGAGATGATCTGTAACGGCTGTTACAGAAGATAGCTTTTAAACTGCTAAACTAATATTAATATAAAAAATACACTTATATACACTTCTGCCTACTTAATTTATAAAGCGTTTATTTTTATAGTAAAAGTAAACCTTATTTAATATAAGGTGCTACTATGCTTTTATTACTATTATACTATATAAAGTGCTTTTATATAAGCTTACTAGTCTTATAAAAATACTAAAAAATTAGTATTAGCTGTAAAGCTATAAGGGCCGTTTAATTTATATAAAGCTAATTTGCTAATTAGTACTTCTAAGAAAAGTAATAGCTAAACTTAGCTAGTATACTAACTTTATAGCTGCGTAGTTACGTAACGCTACTTAGTATATAGCTATATAATCTATATAAGCGTTTAAATTATTAATAGTTTTAACGTAAGATTAAGAGCAGTAATAAAAAGAAGGCTTAGTACTTATTTAGTTAGCTACGCGCTTTTAGCGTTAAAACTAATTAGCTAACTTATACATTTTTAGACACAGTGTTATGGTCAGACCAAACAGGTTTACTTCTTACAGTAGCTGGAATAAAGTTTTCGGACAGTGCCGTGGTTCAGCCGGCGGGTAACAATCAGCTGCGGGGAATCAGCGCGATACTGTACACTCAACATGCGATCATTTGGGCAAGAAATAAGTGGCAATCGTCGGCGTAAGGGCGAGCTATTAATCAGTCAACGCAGCAGTATTATCTCAAAATATGAAGTTGGTGTAGGGGCAACCGCGCTAGCGGAGGAATTTAATTATACTCGATCCACCATCTACTATACGATCGAACGCTGGCATCAAACAAAGAGCAACTCCTCAAAAGCTCGCTCCGGCCGTCCACCTATACTTAATCGTCGTGAAAAACGAGCTATATAGCGGGTTGCTCGCAAATGGCCGAATTGTGACTATTATAAGCTGATAAAGGAGTTAGCTATTAGCCACCCCTTCTGCAGAAAGGTTGCGTACAAGGCCTTAAAGGAGCAAGGAATACAGTACTTTAGAGCGTAGAGGAAGCCAAAGATAACCTAGCAGACGGCTCAAGAGCGGCTGAAATTCAACAAGCTTTACAGGAGATTCGACTAGGTAAGGACGCCGTTCCAGTTTAGCGACGAGTGCTTAATATAACGAGGATCTAGCCGTCAAGCTGAGTGGGTATTCCGCTACCCCTACGAGAAATAGAGACATGAGATAATCGACGAGCAATTGCCGGGGAAGCCGAAGCGCCAAATAGTATAGGCGTCGATCTGGCTTGATTCTCGTGGCCGCCCTCATCGATCACCCCTTATTATTATAACAAGGGACCCACGAGCAAAGCGTAATGGCTATACGGCGTGGAGCTATTACTACACTCTTAAATAGGGGCTTCTTCCATTATATAGGACGCGGCCGCGTAGTCGCCGTAAACGCTTTATGCAAGATAACGCTCGAATACATACGGCAGATCGTACTCAGGTATTTATAGAAATACACGATATTTGGAAGGTAGACTTCCTACCCTATTCGCCTAACCTAAACCTAATCAAAAATTTATAGTAGGCGCTTAAAAGAACGCTATATAAAATCCATCCTGAATTTGACACTTTAGGCGACAGCAATGAGGAGTAGGATCGATTTTGTAAGGGCTTGAAGGAAGCCTGGGAGCTGATACCTGACAAGCTGATCTACAAGCTGATCACGAGTATGCCGCGACGACTTGCAGCTTGCCGACGCGCTCGTGGCTATCAAACAAAGTACTGATTTGTAGCTTTATATATATACACGATTTGACTATATAACTGCTTTGTTGCTGCTGAAAATCTGCCCTGCTCAATTCACCCCCTATCGGCTGAAGCTCGGCTGAAAAGGCACTGTCCGAAAACTTTATTCCAGCTACTGTACCATAGAAGACGGGGACCTCAAGAGGCTCATCTCCATGCCTTAGACGAATGGGAGATCGAGTGGCTTAACAGGGTATATGAAGACCCCAAGGACTATAACCTAGACACGTAACCAAGGTCACGTGGCGAGATTCGTAATTCGTAAATTCGTGGGACGAATCCACGAATCTATGAATCCACCTCAGGAGCTTGAATATATAAACGCGTAGAAAGTCTTCCTAGGAAGACATCGTCAATCCAACAATTCAGACCTCCTGCATCCTTGTTCTATTGAAGCCTACTGTGTGACGCCCCTCATAGCCACTCCATAGTATCCGATTGACGTTTATACTCACGTGACCCACCTACCGCTTCCTGCGCCCTCATCTCTCACCAGAACCCCTTCGAGGTAACTATCCTAGGCAGCCTCGTTACACACAGTTTAATACATAGTAATACTTATGATATAGTATTACTACACTCTCACGCTTTAGCACTTGCTATTGCTCCCTTTTTTAACTAATAAGATAATTTAAATAAGCCTACTACGTCCTTATGCTTCTTAAGTCCACCAGCGCTGGTTCCTAGACCAAGCAGCAGCGAGTGCTAGTTTTAGCTCTCTGGAGGGAAGACAGTATAGTGTACGATGATGAGACAATGCTGTCGGTGATGGTAGGCTCATCAACGCACAACCCGATGACGTTCTTGCTAACAATGCGCAGGGTTTCTTCAAGCCATCAATATTCGATCATACAATGAAGCTTAGAAGGCACAAGCACACCTAACCCAGATGGCGACACGGCCATGGGTGACGGCGAGCAGCTGCTCATCTTCCGGGATCCCGTACTTGCCCCTGGCGATCGAGGGTGCTTGGAGCATGACTTGTTGAGCCGCGCAGCAGTCGCTATCGCACGGTAGCGGGTTCGAAGGCTTTGAGAATAAATAGGACGACCTCGAGAATAGGACGATTCTGACGCGACGGGCTGCTGATGAGCCCACCTTTGGCGCAGGTCCGGGAATCGCTGTAGCCGGCACGCAAAAATCTCCCCACGCCAGGCGGCAACGGAAATGTCCCTGACCCGCCAGGCGAAAGTGGCTCCATCGCCCATCAACATCTTTAAACTATGTAGACCCGCCCTTTACCTCTTGCCCTCCTCCTGCACTGCACCTGGACGCTCTCAACTCAACTCAACACCGTCCTCGCACGCCCTTCTTTCCGCCGGGCGATTGTTCAATTCGAGCGTCGCTCTTGATCTTTGTACCTGGTTGCCGTCACAATGTATGTACGCACCGAGACACCTCCCTATCGCGCGCACCCGCCCGCCATTCGCTAACAAACTCAGGAACTCGACCGCCGTTCTACCGCCCATGGGGGCGCAGGATACGTACTGGGGCTCCTTTGAGGAGATCTCAAAGTACAATGTCTCGCTCAACTACGCCGAGCGTCTTTGGGCGGCTTGGTACGCGTACATGCAGAACGACGTTCTCGCCACGGGTATCATGTCCTTTGTCATGCATGAGGCTGTCTACTTCGGCCGCTCGCTGCCGTGGATTATAATCGACATGATCCCTTGGTTCAGGCGGTATAAGATCCAGCAGGTAAGCTGCAACATGGCCTTTTCAAAACAATACAATGAATGCTAACGAACCCGACAGAACAAGATCCCTACTGCATGGGAACAGTGGCAGTGCGCCCTCCTCGTCCTTTTCTCCCACTTCACCGTCGAGCTCCCGCAGATCTGGTTCTTCCACCCCATGTGCCAATTCTTCGGCCTCAGCAACTCCGTCCCGTTCCCCAGCATCTACAAGATGGCCTTCCAGATCGCCATCTTCTTCGTTCTCGAGGATACCTGGCACTACTGGATCCACCGCGCCATGCACTACGGCTTCCTCTACAAAAACATCCACAAGATTCACCACCAGTACTCTGCGCCCTTCGGTCTGGCCGCCGAATACGCCTCTCCTATCGAAGTTATGGTGCTTGGTCTCGGTACCGTTAGCGCGCCCATTCTCTGGTGCGCCATCACCGGCGACTTGCACATCTTGACCATGTACCTCTGGATCGTACTCCGCTTGTTCCAGGCCATCGACGCGCACAGCGGCTACGATTTTCCCTGGTCTCTGCACCACTTCCTGCCTTTCTGGGCCGGTGCCGAGCACCACGACGTGCACCATGAGCGCTTCATCGGCAACTACTCGAGCAGCTTCAGGTGGTGGGACTACGTTCTTGACACCGAGGCTGGTCCCGAGGCGTCCAAGAGGCGCCGGGAAAGGAAGCTCGCCGCCATGAAGAAGAAGGCGTAGTGGAGCAAAAGAGCTACCGTATAGTGTACAAAGCGGATTTACACGGCAATATACAGTTTATGATGCTGTATTCGATTCGTGAGCTGCCGTCCGTACCACGGACGGCGCTACTTTATTTGGGATACGCTCGGAGTTGCAATTGAGGATTCACGTCGCCAACGTTGGCTGCTAGCAGCTTATAAAATATGCTCTTGGTAATGGATGGGTGATGTCGATATGCGGGGAGAGGGCTTCAGATACTAGATACCTAACTGTTAGGACCTGAGAATGAAGAGGGAAGGTTAGGACCAATAGATAAGACGCTCAGACGACGCCCCGCGCGTACGTCACATCAGCCTTGCACGTGACTTAGATCACGTGATTAACTCACGAACTCACTTGTGAGCAGGTGAGCTGGACCAGTATATAGCACCACACGATATCCTCCTGGACATCGTGTTCAACCTAAGTTACTCTGAATAACATACTGGTTACTACTATACTCTTTGTGCCAACATCTCTACCTGTACAGACTGCTCCGCGAAACCCAACCCTGAGACCTTTCAGTCTTAACAAATAGCTACTATATTTATCCTCTTATATCCTCCTCTATCCCTAATAGGTAGTCTCGCGTGCCTGCTGTAGAACCTAGTCTATCGCTAGCTACTACCTCCTCCTTAATTACTACTAGATCGTATTAAGTACCTAATACTAGACTAGGTCTATAGCTAGCTATAGCCTCCCTATCTATCTCTATTAGGTCGTATTAGGTGTTATCTAGTCTCATATTATTATAATTAGGACGCTTATCCTACGAGTTATACAGATACTCTATATTAGTAACTACTCCTATTAGTATAGGACGGATTAGCCAGAGTAGGAATACCATATACTTTGACTAGTCGTCGCAGGCGGTCTAGATCTAACTCTCTTAGCTACTTAAGCAAGGCCTATACCTATCTATAGTTAGAGGCGGTTTAATAACAAGATCGTAGAGCGCCTACCTCGGCCTTCTTCCTAGCTACGTCGGTTATAGAGAAAACGGTTATTTAACGCCTATATATACCGCTAGCCAGAGCGGCTCTAGCAGTGGCACGACTTCATACAGCCCGTCTATCCTAAGATAGTGACGGCGCAGCCCACTCGATTCCACCAGTTCGTAAACCAAAACTCCCTGCCACAGGCCGTCTGCAGCGTCTGTACACGCAGAACATTGACGGGCTGGATCTCAAGTTCTCCGAACTCGCCACTACTGTCCCACTTTGCCCTCCCTAGCCTAATACGGTCCAGCTGCATAGCAGTCTACACTATGTCGAGTGTACCAAATACAGCCGGGTTGCGCCAATGGACTTGTCCTACTTCTATGGCGGGCAATTCGCAGCCTGCCCAGCTTACGAACAGGCCTTTTTCTAGGCGATACGATGCTGATGCAAGGACTGGGAGCGGAGTCCACCGTGGTTGGTGAGGCATTTGTCGCCGACCGGTCGGTCATACCTCAGAATTCCAGCACCCAAATCAATCCTGCCATTCTTCAAAAGTTCAAGTCCTGAACTGAGCCTCAAGTCTGAAAGTTCCTACCACAAGATACCTCCTATTTACTAGCGCTATGAGTGATGGACCCCCTTTCTGGTGCTTCGGATACCAACCGCCTTGCATATCATGCATCGCCAAAGTACCCGAATTTTGGCGCGTCGCTGGTGGACCTCCAGAAGGCTGAGGCTGAGGCTGGCTTTGGTTTGCAGAAGAGCGTTTCCCGGGCTTCCAGAAGTGATGATATTGCCCTTCCCCATTCCGACGCTTCGTTGCTGGTGGATACAACGCATCCTGCCGCTGGAATCCTTCACGACAACACATCTACCAAGTCGGCTCTTCACCAAGGCCCACGACTACACCGAGATGTGCCTCTGCCAGATCGTAGGGTGAAGATTGATCTACCACAAGATACAACGCCAGGTAGCTCTCCAAGCCCTAGTGATGCAATACCGGGGGCTGAGGACGAGCCTGACATTTATCCTCTCTGGTATCGGTCCCAAACCTTCCCCATCGTTATGGGACGCCTCGTCGCGAACCATTGTTAAGTCCACCTCTGCGGTCTTTTTCTTTACCACTGGCATCTAGAGGGCCCAAGTCAGAAAAATCTACAGGGAAGTTGCCTAATTCTGCCCAGGATGAGAATGACGACCACGACTCAAGGCCGAGATCTGCACCTGACAATGATAAGACCAGGCAGGATGCATCAGAAGCGCCTACATCATCACTCACCAGGAGGAGGAGTGATGGTCTGGAAAAGCACCAAAACCAAAACCAAAACAAAAAGCCGCTTCCGACGAGACGAAACCGCAGCACAACGGTTCGCCACTTACATCTATCCCAGAAGCACGAGGAGCATTGCCAATCGCCAGCAACGAACATGCCCAAACGCCAGGCGATGTAATGGTCCGAATCGTAAGGCCACACGATGCAAAATACTCGAATGATTCTGATTTTGTAAGAGTCCGGCGCCAGCGCACTGATGATACGACTCACTCGAAAGGAGAGCGGGCCAATCGCCATTCTTCTGTTATGCACATGTTGAGGAGGACCAAGCCCACGCCCTCGTCCACATCTAAACATGTCATCCCCATCTTTGCACCCGAATCAGTATTCCAGACGTATAGTACACTGGTCGACCGTCTAGTTACTCATATGCCACAGCTGATCAATGTACGTGGAGAAGGGTGTCGGAATCCGAGCTCTGGTACTGTTTGGTGCTATGATGCTCTGGAAACCGGCGGATTGCCACGTTTCGTCGAATCCATCTCCGCTTCGACGGAGCCAAATTTTGCCTGGCAGTTCAGCAAGCTACCGCCTGATCGCACGCGCAATGTCAGGTTCCGTTATATTCTCGTCGAGGACCTTTCCCCTCTCATCATTCAGTCGATTGGATCCACCTTCTGGCCCAATCCCGAGTTTTCCGAAGAGCATTTAAACCAAAGCGGCTATCATCCAAAATCGTATGCCCATTCGCATCCCCGGGCATGGAATACAAACGCAGCACCAAAAAACTATTTGTCAGTGCGGTGGTTTCGACCAGTTCACAGACGTCGAGTCCCCACTCTCTCCGAACTAGACCGAGACAGGCTATTGATGAAGAACAACGACTCCGGCGAGCTGAAATGGAAGTTGCCAGCGGATAAAGATGGCGAAGGAAAACGCGTGCGACCGCAAACAAACATCTTTCGCAGAGAATGGCCGCTGGTGTCTGAACTCGAGCAGACTGTGCTGGAGGACCAGGATCGCACATTTCCGGCTGCTTGGGAAGAACGGGTAACGGTTCATGTGTCTAACGTACCTGGTCGACCTCCTACCTGTAAGCTGAGTCTCTCTTTTGTTTTGCAAAGCACTTCTCCTACATGCCGCAGGATATATCTCTGCAGTTGGCGCTATGAGCAAAATGTTAGTGCCACGCTATTGATGCTGTGAATGAAGCGTGTGATTGACGAACAACTTGCCTTACGGGTTGACAGTGCGTTTGCCCGCTCCTTGCTTCAATGCTAACATTGCAAATAGTTATTATCCTTTTGGACCCTTTGCCTACACTCCACGTCGAAAACTTCATATCTAGCCTATCCCACTCGTACTACACAGGAATAAAAGAAGAGACCCCTTTCACCCAAGCATACAGTAGAGCACCCATCGGCACAAAACTCGGCCTACTTGATGTATTCAACGGTAATATGCTCCAGGAGAAGACAATTCGTAGATTAGGCTCCAATTTAGCAAGCACAAATAGCACCGTCACCGATTTAAGAACGTGGTTGGAAAACGTGTATGCAGACCGTCGAAGTAGCTCTGACCTAGATATGCTCACTGGCCTGCTTTGGGTCATACACTGAGACGTAATTGAGTTCCTTCAGTTTATTAGTTCGGTTCTTGAGGAAATTGGCCTTCATGCTACCGACGACTACCTGATCCAAAAGCAGCTCGTGCACTGGAGGCATCTCATCACTCGCTTCCAGACTGAGCTTCCGGCGATACGTCTATCCATCAAAAACTTCTTCGAGTTTGCGGCACAATTTGTGCCACTGGAAGAAGCAAAGAAATTCATCCAGCACACACTCGATCAGAGTGACGATTTGATTGCGGAGAACGAAAAGTCTTATGCTGCGCTTCGTGCGGACATGGCTCTTCTAGAGAGCAAGCGAGCCATTGATCAGGCTGAAAGCGTTGGAAAACTGACTGAGCTTGGCTTCCTATTCATACCAATCTCATGCATTGCTTCAATCTTCAGCATGCAGGTTGAGTCTTTCGACACGCCCGTGCCAATGTATGCCTTTATCGTCGCCATCACTCTGACCATCAGATTGCTCTATCTCATGCGCCTCACCATCCGTAGCACGGCGCTGATCGAATATAAGCGCGAGCTTTCACGGAAGATTCGCTTAACCACCAAGTTACCTCCAGGCACGTCGATACCAACACGGACATTCCTGTTTTACATGACCAAGGACATTGAAATATATAGCTTCCTGAACCGAACCTGGAGACCCTTAGGTATTGCAACCTTAGTGTTCTTAGCACTATCAGTCGTCTTGCTGCCGGTCGTCATGCTCTGGGTTCGCAACAAAGGAATGGATACATCATACAAGGGAACCTTAACCGCCCTGATTTTCCTTTTTAGCTTTGGAGTCGTCGTGCCGTTCGTAGTAGGGCCGTTACGCAAGCGGTGGAGTCTTTTCGAGCTCTCCTACAGAAGTAGTGGTCAGCCACAGTTTCGTTTGCCAGGTCACAAAAGTATGGCCATCGAACCGCGATATCGCAGTGATAGTATTACCGTACCAGAGTCCAATACAGAAGCACCATTGGACGTCACGGACATGCGGGAAAGCTCCAACCACTGGATGAAAAGAGCGGCCAATTGGGCCCTCGGGAGGCATAGCAAGCGATCCGACGACGAATCAATAAGTTCTTACTCCTATACTGACTCGTCTCGAGCCTCAACTGTAGCTCGGAATAAAAGGGCGGGTAGGAATGCTTCACCCGTAGGGTCAGCTCGTTCTGCGCGAGAATTGCAGCGCTACAAACTCAACCAACCCCGCATAAACGAAGATCTTGGGTCCGCAAATCCAGCTCCGCAACACGACAATGTCATCTTGGAAGAGGATCATCGCGAAGGCAATCAGTCGAGGACTCCGATGCAAGAAGAAAGCGATGACGAAGCCTATGAACAGCTTGCCCCAGCTCGAAGACCAGCAGCTCGCCGCACCTCGGCAGTGAGCAATGCCACAGAACAGAATAATAGTGTTACTAGTACGAGTACCGTATCGTTTGATCCGAACACAGCTGTCGTATTATATGAACGTCCTGCATCGCATTATAATCATCATGAGCTCGACCAAGCTGAGGACTACAGCCCGCTAGATTGGACACTACAGGATCACCACCCCCGACGAGACTCATCATCGGGATACATCTACGCTTCTAGAAGCATCTCAGAAGCTAGTGCTTTCACCAGCTCATCCCCTCACTCTGTTATGAGTCGGGAAACGACGAGTCATGTGTTGCTGGAAAGCGGCAATTCCGATGCAAACAACGACCACGAAGCAGCACTACCACCGCCCGCTTCCTTCCTATTGATCCACAGACCCTCCGAAACTCGTATTGTAGATTCTGACTCTGAAAGGGTCCCAGAAGAACCTAGCATTCTGGATCCAGAGACTGATACTTATATCACACCTGCTGAAGCAAACGATACGAGGTCAGAAGAAACTACCGGTCAGGACATGCGCAAGTCCTGCGAAGAGTGCTATGAGGAACGGATTGAGTGTACTGGGCCAGCTTCAGGGCCTTGCGACTATTGTCGTGAATGTAACATCTTATGTAGCCATACCCTAGATCCCTATAATTGATCAGTCTCCAATACCTCCGATGGGGTTAATCTAAACTATTTACGAAACTACAACTACCACTTCAATATTTCATATTGTTTTTGCTAGAGGGCTTTATTTAAAACTGTTTGTTGCGGGGCCATGAGCATTAAGATGGAGCCCGCGGACAAAGTTTACTGTTGGGGTATTTTTTGATAGAGTAGATACTTCCTGAAGCGTATTTATGCACTAGCTGCCTCCTATACTATCAAATGTTTACTTCTTTACCTCTGGTAATTTCTAGCATATTTAAATGGGATTATAGTACTAGGAGGTTATTGATCTAGTCACGTAATATCTTCCTTACACGAGTCGCTCAGATCTGTTTATATAGAGGCATTACTAGGACTTATTAGGACCAATACATCGCAGTGCACATTATTGATCACCCAATTTATTAACGCCTAGATTCGAGAGAAGATCACAAGCGACGTCATAGTGGTATGTTTGACAGCTGCAGCTTAGCTGGTTGCAAACAACCACAGAAAGGATATCCCCCAAACCTTCGTGCAGTTATCGGCAACAGTGCCAGCGGCAAGAATGGCAATGATGGTAGTGATGATTAAGGACTTCATTTTGATGAACGGGTGATGGACAGTGACTTGGTGTAATGTGTGGATGCGTTGTGAGCTGGAAGAGGATTATGTTGAAAGCTTCATAGTGCAGTGACTTGTGAAAGTGGAGAAACTGAGGGTTTATATACTATGAATTCTCACACATTTCGTTGTATTATAACCTATTTGGGTCAGTCTGTATGGAGCAGCAGAGGATGTAAGATTGTCTATCCACTCCTTTATTTAGCTACTCCTAGTCTCTATGAATCCTTACATTTTCATGACAAGAGCACTAGCCTAGAAAAAGCTACTACAGAACGATTTTTCGGGAACCATGCAGAATATCGTCATTCTATGGTCACTCCACCTTCCTCAACGGAGCTCGTATTCTGAACTACATCCGAAAGTCATGGCGATGCTATGGTCTTGGGTTTGCTATGTAGGTACTGACTCATCGTCGAGGTTACATATGTTGGATGTATATCGGGAACTTGACAAGGCTTTATGTTTATCTGCTCGACGTTGTCGTTAGAGTATTCGAGCTTCCGTGACAAGTAAACAAACAAAGACATAATGTTCTTTGAGGCATTAATTTCCTTACCCAGGGTTTGTTTATGCTAGAGCGCCATGTATGTTCTTGTCTCATAGGTAACTTAGGGCTAATTGGCATGTTTAAAAATGACTCCACGTCTATTAGAGATAACGACTTCGTAAGATGAAGCATAGCTGCTGCATAATGCGTGCTTCAAATCCTTCTCGTCCTCGGCACACAGCTTAGATCCAGATCTACCAGTGGCACGACGACGCGACTCCGATACCCCTTCTTCCCCATATATAATTGATGTCTCCCCTTGTTATCACTCTCAAATAGACCTTGCAATGGCTCAAACTCTGCTAATCTCATTTCATGCCCACTGCTCTTGACCACCAGCTGCTCTCTTTCCTCAAAGCTCGATGAGTTGACGGGAGGAAGGGAAGGTGTAGCGGAAAATTAGCTCCTCGCAATCGCTGTCGCGCTG
The DNA here is from genome assembly GCA_028476805.1 of Acrocalymma vagum. Lineage (NCBI taxonomy): Eukaryota > Fungi > Ascomycota > Dothideomycetes > Pleosporales > Acrocalymmaceae > Acrocalymma > Acrocalymma vagum. Next base: position 11,712 of record JAQGEP010000381.1, read on the forward strand.
GAAGGCCTGGACATCTGATTGGCAACGGGAGGATACGACGGCAAGATGAGATGATCAAGAGGAGGCTGCAACTTAGCTCCTGGTTACAACACAAGACAATGAGGATGAAAAAGAGTTGATTTCGTCCTTCCCTATATATATAGCTTCCCTGGTTTTCAAATCCTCCAGCAGATAGCCCTGCTCTTAGCAGGCACCGTCCTTTTCGCCAGGACCGCTGTAGTTCTGGCACGGCGTCTTCGCATCTGTGCATACGTTCTTGAGCGTTGCCTTATCGCCGTTGGCCTTCGTGATGCCGGCAACCTCGCCTCCCTTGCGGGCGGTAACACCCTCGATGTAGACCTCACGGGCACATTTTCCGCACTGCATTATACTATTAGGACATCATCGCAAGGACGTTTTCAAGATGGTGAATTGTGTATTGTGCGAATCGGGGAGTGAAGGAAAAGGGATTTTGTTGGGTACGTACAGTGCCGCAGGAGCGGTACACCTTTCCGTAGTCTTCGGCGTAAAAGTTGATGATCTAGAACGAGCAGTGTCAGACATGTACGCAAAGAGATTCTCCAAGGCTCGAAGACTAACCTCGACTTTTCCGCACCCATTGTGCTGGATGATCTTGTCAGAGGCGTGGTAGGCGCCTCCACCAATGATCCTAGTCACATCGCCAGCGCGGTCGTCTTTCTTGGAGCTTGTCAGCCCAGATCAATACATAGGCGCTTTGGTCTAAGACTCACAATGGAGATGGCGTCTTCGCAGACGTCCTCAAACCATACGAACTCTAGGTTGCAGCCTCCGCCCTTGCAGTACACGCCCTCACCCGCCGTCTTGCCGATGATGACGTTGCGCAGCGTGCCGCCGCGCTCAACAACGAAGGCCGTGTCCTTTTCGCCTGGCGTGTTTGTCAGGTTTTATGCAATAGAACGGGCGATGGCAAGAGCAAGCGCGTTCTACGTACCTCCTTCTTGTTGTCCGTTACAGGAGCTGGGGCTCCGGTCGTACTTTGCCCACCCAGCGTCGAAGACCTGGCCAGCCTTGACGTAGATGGGGGCAGAGATCCGCTTAGTCGATGTGGGCGTAGGGAGGCCTCCTTCGTAACCCAAACAGGCCAAAGCAGCGGGAAGAGCACCCAAAAGGGCAAAGGCGGCGGTTCCGGCTTTAGCAAACATGGTGAGTAGCAAACGAGGGATGAAGATGTTCAGAGGCGACGACAGTGTAGCGAATACTGTCTTGTGTCCTGTTGTAAGTGGTGATCCATCTTGTTTATATAGACAGGCACAATTGAGTAGTGGAGAAAGCTATTCCCGTGCTGAAGCCGGTCCCTAGTTTCTTGAAATTGTTCTCATCCATTTCCAGGGAGACAAGCCAGCCGTTTTTGGGGCCAAGGCCTACCTGAAACTGAAACCAAGACGGTGAATTCGTGCAAGTCTTTATCAATATGCATACCACCTGAGTCTGCAGTTGCAGAAGGAAGAATGTCGGGCACAAGTTCCGGGGCCTCGAGTGGTCCACCAATAACTCCAGAAACAACTAAGCGTCATGTGTAGAATTACGAGTAGATCAGTCCATGTTACAAGAGGAGGTGCTTCCAAGACGGAATGAGACGCTGGAATAACATTTGTCCCCGCAATCTCGGAGACTGGGCGCACATGCGAAATTGTCCGCAGGTTGTTCTTCCATTTTAATTATCCCCACTTAGTATGACAGGGGTTAAGGCCTCGTCTTTAACGACCGTTTCAAACACCAACATCTTATTATCTACAAAGTCCTTAGCGACTAGCTTGTCGTCTTGGACATGTTCGGTTCATGAGCCTATCCAGGCGACGCACAAAATAGGTGTATATGACAGACGGGGTGCCTTATCAGTGTAAAGGTAGGCATCAGTCTACGTGCTGCTCAAAGTGTCGTCAACCAGTTTATTGACACAGACAACCTATTCGTATACTTGCGTTCTTCAGAGCTCATGGTTGCTGTTGCTATCTCCGTTTCCGCCAAAGTTGCCTTTGACCACATCTATGGCCACCATTCTCTCCACGCTTAAACGCTACCTTGGTCAACACTCGCGACATATCGGATCTCTGCATTAGGTACAGCATCTCTATGAGAAACCGCGAAGCATCCTTGCTTATATTGCCCTTACCACTGATGCCCTCAAGCATGCCTGATCCAACGAGCAAATATCCTCAGTATGATATCATCGTGCGCTAGAGACAGAGAAAGGCGATGATGGCGTCCGCCTTCTCTCATGTCAAATTCTTCGACGCGTCGCAAAACCTGCTCTAGATTTTGTGGGAGAGTGCATTGGCATTCAGCAAGAGCAACAACCAATGACCACCGTTAGAGAGAGAAGTAGCTTTGTTAATCTCCAAGATGGCTCAGACCATGACTCTGTAAAGTATACTGCCGTCCTGAAGCAATACCTTAATACATATCCCCTGATGATGGTAAGAGAATCTTTGAACCCGAGAATAGTCTTCGATCCTTGCAATTTCACCATCCAGAACATCTGATGGCTTTGACGGACAGATAGGCTGTACAGCCACCTTCTCTGGAATGGAAGTTTGGTTGGAAGGATATCAAAAACATTTCCCTTAAAGCCAAAGAATATAAGGCACAGTCACGGGCCGTAATGTTAAGATTTCCAAAGAGGCTTGATCCAGTAGCATCTTTCTCTGCCTCTCACTCGGAGTCTGACACGCCGTAGAGCTAAAAAGAATAGCTGAAACCGATTTTCAAGTATCCCTTGACGATACTGTTTGGATGTTCGATGCTCTACTTAGCCATATTCAAACACGACTGCCTGGTAAGCTTATGCGTCTGATCGAGCAGATTATGGATGCCATATTGATGTCTAACTCCACTCCTTCCAGAGACTCTTCCCCTTACGCTCTCGTTTCGTCCTCTACTTACAGAGCAGGCGAAACTGGTTAATGCTACAACTTTACGATTATTTTCTTTGGTTGCATCAGCTTCGACTACACTTTGAATTACAGCGACAGTATCAGTTCCTAGGTGACAGTGTCTTATCTTCCCGCCTGAAATCGGCTCTCTTTGACCTATAGCGAAAGCGCTGAGCCTCAGAAAGGACAAATGCGCAGTAGGATCTGCATGGGTCTTCACCTAGGATCTTGAGAAATATGGCCGCCCGCGAGCTTAGAATTGCAGCTTGCTCTCACGGGCGCGCGGAGTGAAAGCTATTACTCCTCCGCCCTTTTCTACTCAACACAGAATTTAGAATCTGGATCGGAATAGAACCCCAAATATGATGAACTCCTAGGATTCTTTGATTTTGCCATGCGGAAGCTTACTGTGGAGATGGCAAGGATCATGGATCTTATGCACTCTACGCCATCGACTTCCTCTATTTAAATACGTGCCACTGGGTCTGGTACAAATCTAGGGGTTGGCTTGGGGGAGGGTTTGATGACATTATTGTGTAGATTTTGAAAGAGTTGAGGGAGGGCAAGTTAGGAGAATTTAAGAGATATATCTCGAGGACTCTATATTGGCGAAAAGGTGGGATTATTGTTACTACGGCACGCAAGATATACCGTCACCTACCCTGACAGCATATTCCGCAACGCCTTGTTTTAAGGAGCAAAGAATGTATTTAGGTATTGAAAATTGTGTTGCGAATAGATGATGTTATGATTTGATTCAAATGCAATCTAGACAGTCATCATCAGGGTTGTTACCCCAGATGCGCTCACTGTAGCCAATGGCAGTCATTGCACCTTCCACCATGTGCGGCTCTAATTCAAGCACCACTACTTCATTTGACTGGCCACCGGCTTTTACGACGGCACCAGGAAGGTAGAGTGATTGTTGTGGGCCGACGCGCCAGTATCTTCCAAGGTGGAACCCATTGACCCAAACATTGCCTTTCACACCAGTAGGGATAGCCAGATAAGTGTCCAATTCAGCTAGTGGAGTGGAGGCAGTTTTGTTTACTTGAAAACTGCCATGATAAAAGAGTGGTATCGTTGTAAGTTCCTGTGAATCTAGCGTAGGTATGATAGACGAGATATCCTCTAGGCCGAGCGAGTACATGTCCCATTCCTCTAAGATCTTTCCACCCAATGTAATATTGCCCTTGATACCTTTAAATGGATCCAGGACATCATTACGATAAGGCGTTCCTCTAGAATAGTAATTGACTCGGCCAAGATTCTCCACTAATAGCTGAAGTTTGTCCTCATGTTGAAGATTCAGTGTTACATTTTGAGGGAATTGGTACTGACTATCAATGACTCCTTGTTGAACACCATTGACGTAAACCAGAATGCGGTCTCTTGGTCGGTCGCCTGGCTGCAAGAGTCCTTGGGCTGACTCTGTAGCAGTATATTCATATAACGTAAAACCATATGCTTGGCCAAGTGCTTCCATGGTGAGCGGAGTTTTGTTGCTAGTCTTTTTACCTTTGTTATCAAAGAGGTTTGCCATGGGCGAAAGCTTCAATTCTGGGATGAACATGCGTGGCAGATCCTTTGGAACATCTGGAATTCTCCTAGTAGGAACATATTTCTGAATGGTTTCCCTGAAGGTATGGTATAGCTCGGTTGTCCGCCCGCTCTCGTCGATTGGGGAGCCATAGTCGTAACTCGATGTCCAAACAATGGTTTTATTTTGCCATAGAGCACCGTTACTAAAGCCGAAATTTGTTCCGCCATGCACCATGTACAAGCTGATAGAAGCCGATTCGTTGCCCAAGACATAGTCCAAGTCGTCAACATATCGCTTCACAACATCGGGTTGGCCCTCGGTGGTTCCATGTTTGTATTTGGAGCCCCATTGATCTGGCGCATGAGTGTAATACTCTCCGTCTAAAAAGGGGCCTTGCTGGGATGGATTCGTAATGTATTTTCTAAGTGCTGCAAATCCGGCTCTTGGATCGCCGTCAATTGCCGCGAGGACCTCGGGCACAGAGCCTCCTTCCAGCGTCCAGTCCTCGGTTCCATCGTTGGTGTAGAGAGTAGAATTAAAATAGACCCGTAGCATATCTCGAAGGGCTGTCGTGTATTCGTGGTTCTCGCCGTAAGAGCCGTACTCGTTCTCAACTTGAATCATCAATATTGGCCCACCTTGATTGATTTGAAGGGGGGCCAAATCTTTTGCTAGATTCTTGAAATACAATTCTGCAGACTTTAAGAAGGGTCCATTACTTGTCCGCACCACCATTCCTGGAATAGTAGCAAGCCATGCTGGGAGGCCTCCCCAATCGCGTTCTCCACAGATGTAGGGGCCAGGCCTTAGGATGATCTTGAGGTCTTCTTCGTGTGCAATGCGAAAGAATGCTGCAATGTCATTCACTCCAGTATTGTCCCATGTTCCTTGCTCTGGCTCCAGCATGTTCCACATAACGTATGGAAAGATTGTATTCAAACCCATTGCCCTAGCTTTTCTCAAACGGTCACGCCAGAATTCGCGAGGAATGCGTTGGGGGTCCATTTGCCCGCCAATGATCTGGAAAGGCTCGCCATTGAGAAGGAAATGAGTCCTATTGTACGTGAAAGACGAGGAGGCAGATAGCGGTGTCGCAGGAAGGGCAGTTACGGTGGAAGACAGGCCTGCAAGAAGACTCGTTGTTAGTATATAGGAGGACTTCATCTTCATCACAGGCACATTTCAAATGGAGAGACTTACGGGGTGAGCCTGCACCTTGAATACTTCCCCGCTTCCGCTTTTCAAACCCGTTGACCCGAGCAGGGTGCCAGAAGGGGAAGCCCGGAGAGGAGCCGGCTTCCTGAGCATTGCCAAGTGGTATAATAACCGACGTAGCAATTGCAACCCCATTTATTGATGAAATGGGAGTGAACGGCGATATATTTGTAGATGATACGTGGGAATCGGTTCGACTACTCCTCGGCACTCGTTTCGCCGACCAGGGTGTAACCGAAGCAACAACAACTCCGCAATCCTGGAACCTTGATTTATGCTTGATCTAACTACCTATGGTGATGTTTTGTCGTAAGTACACGTCACCTTCCCTAAGTAGCATCTATTAACACTAAAGGAAGGGCGCTATCGCCTTGGGAGGAAGTACCAAAAACTACGGGTTGTAGATCTCCTCATAGCCTGCAGACTCGTCTGGGCCAGCGAATGAAAAGCCTGCATTGAGATAGCAACGTAGGGATGCTGTGTAAATTCCGGGAATTGACTAGATCGACCTTCTCAAAATGTCTTATCAAGCCGCAGTGGCGTGGTGTTTAATTTAAGATGGAGGCAACTCGACTTCTTCTACCACTCTACAGTATCACACACAATGGTGCGCTTTTCGCAACTCGCTCTTGCGCTTGTAGGCTTTGTAGAAGGTGCGTTCTCAATTATGCGTAGTACATGGTTGCTAAACAGTAACATCTTACAGCTCGATGGTTGGGGATTCCGACATCACCCTTTAAAGCAGACGATGGACTCTTCAGTTTGAGCGATATCAGCTTAATTGTAGTTGACGAGCAATTTGCTGAGTCGGTCAATGAAAAGGGCGAGACCCTTATTCCCCCAACACTTCACGCGTTTGGTAAAACATTTGCCAATGACTTGGAAGAGGTTGGGATTAAGACAGCCGTGGAAGTGGGTGCTGAAGCTGCTGAAGGTTCACTTTTCATTACCCTAGGAGACGCTTCGGATTATCACGATGCTGCTGGACGTGAGTCTCCTGAGGGGTACAGTTTGACTGTATCTTCGTCAGGCATCAGAATAACAGGAGCAAGCCCTCTTGGTGCTTGGTGGGCAACACGTACTATCCTACAGCAGGCCATTCTAGCAAACGGCTCAATACCGTACGGATCAGTCGTTGATACTCCGGGTTGGAATTCTCGTGGGATGATGCTCGATGCTGGACGCCATTATTATCCGCCCGAGTTCCTGATCGAGCTGTGTGCGTACATGTCCTTTTTCAAACAAAACACATTCCATCTCCATCTAAGTGACAATCTGTGGAACAACAAAGTTAATTACACTCGGGAACGCTCACTCGAACTTTATGCTCGATTCCGGCTGTGGAGTGAAGCAAAGGAGCTTGAGGGCTTGAATAAGCACAAGAATGAATCATACACGAGGAATCAGTTCGATCAAATCCAGTCATCATGTGCAGCACGCGGGGTTACCGTGCTCCCAGAAATCGAAGCTCCAGGCCATGCTCTTGTTTTTGTGCAGTGGAAACCAGAGCTAGGCCTAACCACCGACCTCAGCCTGCTCAACATTTCACATCCCAGCACCATCCCAACCATGAAAACGGTTTGGAATACCATTCTGCCTTGGTTTCATACTAAGACTGTTCATATCGGTGCAGATGAGTACACTGCTGATATACAAGATTACAACATCTTCGTCAACGCAATGGCGGACCATATCTCGTCTGTATCCAACAAATCAATTAGAATATGGGGAACTTTCCCGCCTAGGACTGTTCCAATAGGGGCTCCTCAGATCTATCGTAACGTCTCAATCCAGCATTGGGAATTTTTTGAGGACAACCCTCTGCACGATTACATCAGGAACGACTATAGCGTTATGAATTCCGATGATACTTACTATGTTGTCACCAAATGGTCTGGCAGCTATCCTCAAAAGGTCAACATAACGAGAACTTTCATCGGAAATCCGGCAACTCGTGGCGGCGGTCTTTGGTACCCCTATGTTTTCGACACAAAGAACGTGTCTAATAACCCCGAGATAAACGAGTCACGGGTATTGGGATCGATCGTGCCGCTGTGGAACGATTATGGCCCTAACTCAAGTGTCTTTTCTGAAGTGTACTATGCATGGAGAGAAGGCATTCCCGCGTTGGCGGATAAACAATGGGGAGGTGACCTCAACGCACAGGAATTCCAGCAAGTGTTTACCACACTTCATCCCTTCGTTCCTGGACAAAACCTCGATCGCAGGATCCCTTCAAAGGCACCTACTATTTTAGAGTACTCATTTAACGACGAAATTGGTCAAGCCACCGACCCCAAAGTAATACCTGATCTGTCGGGGAATGGATACAACGGTTCCACTGATTGCAAAATGCCAAGCACCGGCTCTATTGCAATAAAATCGTGCTCCCTTCTGACACCGCTATCTTCCAAAGGTCGAGACTATACCTTGACAGTATCATTGCAAGTTGATGCACTCACCAAGCCCACTAATGCAACGCTCATCACTGGCAGTGACTCGACGCTGATGCTGACCCCAGAGATTGCATTTTTCGCTGGCGGCGAATACTTTCGTCTAAACAACACCCTTCCATTAGGCAAGAGACTGGACTTGAGCATCATTGGTCGAGGAAATCAAACATTTGCACGCATTGACAACGGAGATGACATGGAATTTCGGACCAAGATGGGCATTAATGGACAAAAGTTTGAATGGGGTCCTATGGCTTTCGAAGCGCCCTTGCGCGAGGTAGGCGGCAAAGAATCTGGGTGGACTGGTCAAGTGTACGCGTTGAAGTTAACTAATATAGGGTAAGGCAAGTAGCGGCTTTGAAGGATAGCGAAGGTTTTACAGTTCAGTGTCACCAGGTCTGGCTTTGTTCTAGTCCAGAGCTGCTATGGTTGGACTGTGCTCATGAGCAACCCCTGATGCATGGCAACGTTGCATTTCTGGCGTATTTCGATTATTGTCTATAGAGGTGGTTTTGTTTTGCGCTTTTGCTACTCCAATCTGAAAATTGGCCCAAGCTCAGGAATAGGGGCATTTCACGACGCATTTATTTCAGCTTACAGAGCTTTGCATATACAAATAAATTTAATTGTCAGCTGTATTCGTGTAAATTCGACTCTCGTTTATTTATAATTAATATGCCGCGCTGGGTTGGCTGTACAAATTTGGACACACCGCGGAAGAGCAGAATTAGAGGCGTAGCTGATTTTAACGACGCTTACAGCATACTATACTACAAACCGATTTATTTAAGTTTTACGGCGTTAGCCGTGCAGGAGGCTATAAGCTACTTAAAAACGACAACGAACTAGCTAATAGGATACCCAAAAATTTAGTATGGGACGAGTAGCGTGGCAGGCCGTTTAAGCTTAATCTAAAGCAGCTCGAACAAGCTGATCGATTTCTTTAAGATTATGGCTGGGACGCTCGATTACTTATATGGCCGCAGCTTGCTTTTAAGCTTAGATTTAGCGTAACTAGAGACACGCTAAAGGAGTACTTAGGCTTACTTAATTATTATAAGTGTATAGCTTGTGCAAAAGGATAGATATCGCAGCGTGTAGTAGGGCGACGAACTAAGTACGTAATAGCTATACTAGAACGCTATCTAGATAAGGAGTAGTAGTACTATATATAATTTAGCGACGAAGTATACTAGAGTATTAGGCTAGAGGGTAAAGTAAGGATAATTCAAAAGCCTGGCGAACGATACTATGCTAATTACGTCTAGTATATAATAGATCGTAAGCGCGAGAAGGAGCTTGAGCGTTAATACTTATAGGTAGCTATTAGCTACGACTTTAAGTTAGACTTACATTTCTATAAGATGTTAAATAAGAACGGTAAGATAAGCTTGAAGGTATATCGTGACTAAATCCTTAAGCCTATTATTAAGCTATAGATCGAGAGGGGCGACGATTTCGTGCTAGAAGAGGATAACGATTCTGGCTATAGCATGGGTAAAAATAGTAATAATATTGTCCGTAACTAGAAGAATAAGAATAACCTTAAATATTTCTTTAACTACGTAAACTCGCCTGATTTCTCTCTTATTAAGAATTGCTGGCAGCCACTAAAGCAGTATTTAAAGAGGTTTCCGTATTGGGACGAATGGGAAATACGTAAGCTAGCTATTAAAGGATAGAACTCGATCTTACAGAAATTTATTAATGAGCGCATCGATAGTATCCCTCAGCGGCTGAAGGACTATATTGCGATGGACGGACAAATAACTGGTTATTAATTACTTACTGTTGTAAATACACTGCGTTGAATTTCAGCTGACTTGTTTTGGTGTAAATGCTTTTTCCCGACCCGCGTGCCCAGTAGTAGGGTTCACACGTAAGCCGATACATTGCTATGCTCGGCTGGGAAATGCAATGTAAACGTTGCCCTTGTTTGTGACATAGATGTCCTTTTAAATTCCGACTTTGCCATTACAGGAATGTACATGCCAGGGAGGGAAACCCTTTTTTTGGTACCTGGGCGAACCATGCTTGAGCCTAGGATGCTATGCAAGTTGGCTGGGTCATTTGGAATTAGTAGGTGAGCGAAAAAAACAGAGTTTTGGGATATTCAAGGCCGTACAGCGCCAAAATGGGTTTAATTACAGCTGCTTCCCTCGAGGATAGCTTTTGGTATAAGTAAAGGCATATTGTCACAAGTAGAGCACTAGCAGCATGAGCAACATATTCTTGAGCAAAATCTAGCGCATGATATCTAGTTGAGAGTAATGTGTAAGTACCAATTTATGTTGCACCTATTGTACTTACAAACTATATAAAGAACATGTTTACATAGAGTTATTCCCCTTTTTCTCGTCCGCGAAGGGATTTACACCCATTTTTTTCCACGCAGATGCGGACTGAATAGACATATCCTTTCCCTTGGCATGGAAGAGAATCTCCGACTTATTGTCCGAAAAATACATTACTGACTTGTTCTTTATAATATTTAGTATACTGATATTACGTTCTACGGAAAGGGATTGCTTACTGAACCCAGCGTGAGAAGGATACCCCCTTCTGGAGAGGCATACCTGTATTGGCGCTGGGGTTGCTGGCCTTTAACAGCAAGTAGAATATTATCCGTTGCAACCGCAGCTTGGCTCATAGCGGATACCGTATTGGCCCTAAGTGCGTCTGTCTTGGCTACATCGCCAGCAGCATATATATTAGGCAGAGATTCATCTACAAGCTGCATTGTAGGCCTAACTCGGATGTGGCCAGATTCTGCGATTGAGGACGGGGATATTTTGGTCAGGATACCGGACGCAGGTCTCTGCCCAAAGCAGTTGATCTGCTAACCAATCAGTAAGTTATTAGTCTGGGGTATAGTGGGGTAAAGGAACAACAGAATAAAATTGAGGGGCGTTAGCACACTCTCGACGAGCTACGCCAAAGCGAACCTAAGGAACGAGGCGAGATAGAGAGACACTAGGAGAATAACGAAGAATAGCAAAGGAATATAATTAGTTAACGAAATAGTTTATATATACGACAGCCTGTCCCCTATGAGACAACGTATTAGAGTATAATAGAGCTATACTAGACAGTATTATTAATAACGAGTGCTTAGGATGCGATATATAGTAACGGGTAACTAGTAGTATCTGTAGATTATGAAAGGTATTAGGCTATAGAATTAGGGGGAAGATTAACGTTAATAGATAAAGATTTCTATAAGGGTAATTTAGTAATAAATTAATAGGAGATATCTATAGAGAACACAATGTTCGTAGAGTAGTAAATTAACGGAGAAGAAGCGTTATTTAATAAAGAGGATTATACGCTAGAAGATTTGGTAATAGGGAAGTTAATAGTAGGGCAGCCAACTATAGAGCGATTAATAGATATAGAAACGTTAGCGTAGGTCTTACCTAGGGGCCTACTAATAGTAGAATAGTTACTTACCTAATTTAAGTAGTAATAACTAACTACTATAGATAGTTAGACAGTCGCTAAGCTATAGCATAACTTAGTTTTAGAAATAGAGTAGAGACAAATTACTTAAATCGATTTTAGCTAATCCGTAGGCCTAATAATCGAGCCGTAAGACGATCCACTAGCATCTTTATTAATAGATATTAATAAAAAAATCTAAGTAGTATTTAGATAACTTAAAAGGGATAGAACTTAAACGTTTCTCTATAGTATACAGTTTAATTTATCTCAGCCTAAGGAGCTCTATTAAGTATTAACTAAGTATATAAGAAATCCTAGCGTAACTATTTACGGCTAACAAGATTGAATACTTAATAAATATACTAACTATAAAAACTAAGATAAGTAAGGGATCACTATACACTATAGTAATTAAATATATGGAAGGCGAATTAGTAAGTAATTAGATAGGACTTGCTAAAAGAAGAGTAATGACCCTCTCTACGTCACAGAAAGCCCACCGTGCCGTAGAAGTGGAGGGGTACTTTGACTTTGAAAAACTTTGATTGTGTGCGTACGCCGAGGTTTGTTTTAAGATGAACGACTTATTAGGGGATCATGATTGAACGTATTATGAATTAAATACTCTGAAAGGTTAAGATTATTATAGTATGCATCTTATATTTTATGTGACAATCCTATGATACAAGGGGATCCCTGATCGTGGCGCACGACTCTACGATGCCTGTAGAAGTACATACTCACCTAAAACGTAAGGCGTGTTACATGTGCCTGCACATGTACGAGTCCAGGGTCAATCACTCTGAACCAGCACACATATCTATAGCCCTAGAATCATCAGTAGTTCAGCAGAGTTCATCCATCAATACATCATTAGCTCATTCATGCCTGTTGCTCAATAACCGTGACACATGATGCTAACTAAATGCATGATCGTAATTCAGCGATCTAAAACATGTGCTGACCGAATTGATTCATTCGGATTTTATGTTACTTCTTTCGGCGAATTATGTAGAGAATATTTATTTTATCTTATTCATGAAAAGGCTGAATTAAATTATCTTTGGAATATTTTTAGTGAAGTCTTTTCAAGGGAGGTATTCTAGCGCTGAAGGTATTAAAATTGTAAGACTAGTCACTGGTGATTGGCAAAGCAATGGCAAAGTAGATCTACGTTACACAATTAAATATACTTTAGTTTACTAGGTTATCTATTATCTTGAATAGAAAACAGTATTTAAAAATGGATTATAGCTATTTTGAAGTAATAAGGCGTGGCGTACCTGCGAGGTCCGAGCGCCCGCCCTTCACGTGCCTCTTGCGGCGTAGTTCTGAATCGTTCCGAATAAACACTACGGCACTACGAACAGCACTTGGTCTCGCACTCAACTCCACATCACCACTATAATGGTCGCCGTCGCATATGGGCTCTGGAAACAGCCAATCGACGCAAATATCTTTGGCATCCAAGCCAGCATCCAAAGAGAACTACGCATCCCCTTCGCATGTCATGTCCGCTACCCGATTTCGACCGTACCACTAGATGAGTTATTTCACCAGTTCGCCCACCTACCTGTCGAGCTGCAACTGCGCGTCCTACAATTCTGCGACAAGCCGACACTCTTCCGACTTATGCAAACGTCGCGTTTCATACGCAGTGAGGCGATGAAGCTCTTCTTTGCCGATCCAGAGACCTGGTATTGTGTTGAGGGAGACTGGCTGGAAGAGGGCGGCCATCCGACGGATGGAATTCATGATATCGACTTCTTACGCCGTATACAGCGTTTATGCATCGAATTTGAAACCATGAGCGTGCATAAGGATGAACATATTCGCAATTTTTGGAGAAGGGTGCAATGTCTATTTCCGCTAGCCAAATATGTTATGCTAGAGGATGGTTACAACAATCATAGCGACGGCCTAGAGAGTTCGAGCACAGCTAGTAAGCCATCACAGTTGGAGAAGAGATTTTGCCAGCTATGTCCACAAAACATCAACATTTTCCTCTCCATACTTCATGGTCCGCGCTATGGCCGGTTGGAGAGAAGTCTGTGGCGAAGGGTTTCAATTCAAGAGGATGGCACCAAAAGGCAAGAACTCGATCAATGTGCAACTCATTATTCTAGACCGAACATCATCGTCCCGCACAAACCGTTCCGTGGACGAGTGGGTACAGTGCAAAACCTTCATTTTCATGGTTGGGCGATTACATTGCAGGGAGTAGCACTTGAAGTGTTTCGCAATGCAGCTATTGAACGTCATCATTTTCATGAACGACATGAACCATTTGGATGCCCGGCTCCCGACTGCGACGCCTGGTTCGAACAACCCGAAGAGTACACAACACACTTAGCTACATCACGGAGCACTCACGATAAAAGCTATCCTGTACCAGAACCTTACCAATCCTTATTTGCCGATGCCGAGAAGAGGTTAGAACAAGCACACCTGCGTGATGTTGAGATGTTAGAACCGTATGCAGAGTGGGTGGGGGAAGAACAGGACTCTGAACAGCGAAAGCTTGCTGAGAAGGAGTTCCTGTATGAACTAGAGCAAGATGTATTGCATGTGCAAGAAGAAGCACTTATTTTCACGCGAAGGTGGTTTGATCGAATGATTCCGTGGGATGATCTGGACGCAATGAAGGATTATATCCAAGAAACGAAGAATCGAGCAAAATTGGAGTAGCAAAAGCGCCAAAAAAAAAAAAACCATCTCTATAAACAAGAATCCAAAGACGCCAGAAATGCAACGTTGCTATGCATCAGGGGCTGCTCATGAGCACAGCCCAACTGCAGCAGCTCTGAATTAGAACAAAGCCAGACCTGGTGATACTGAATTGTAAAACCTTCGCCATCCTTGAAAGCCCCAATGGAGCTTTATGGACACTTCTCTTACTCTTGATCGTCAATACCTAATGCCCATCCTCTTGAGCACTGTTTGGCAGCCTGGTTCTACGGTTGTGCCGGTTCTGCACGCATCCATCCTCCCAGCCTCGCCCCAACTTCCCACGATAGATCCTTTTGGAAAACGTCCATTGGCCTCGACAGCCCCATTATGGAATGCATACCACATGGCTGCATCTTCAGCATGGTATTTCGAATATATATTTCTTACCGGATCTCGATCTTCTAACTCTTTAGCCAGCGTTGTGAACTTCGGAAGTTCTTCCTCGAACTTGGTGGTCGGGGGTCCCTTCTTGATGATAGACCCCAAGTAGATTCCTTTGTAAGGAACAAAGAGGGTGGCAGCGACCGTCAACATACTGATCGTGTGTTCCTCTTTGATTTTTTGATGGGCTGCATGAGCAATTTCTTGAAGTTCTGCCTTGGTCGGTGGGTTGGCGATGTCTTTTGGTTTTATTCTCCCCAAGAAGGGTCCAGTAGATCCCCAACCAGCTGGTCGAGACATCGACTCGTCAACTATCTCGTCTTCACATCCCGCACTTTCTTCCGCACCTTCTGCTGGACGTTTTGACTGCGGAGTTCCTCCTGTTGGACTTCCTGCCGGACGTTTTGCTGGATTCTCCACCGGAGCTTTCCCTTTCCCTTTCGGACTTTGTTCTGGAGTTTTAAAATTTGTCCATTGTTCTTGAGATGAAGAGCCTAGTGGGAAATCATCTGACGATGACGGATTCTCCACCGGAGATTTCCCTTTACCTTTCGGACTTTGTTCTGGAGTTTCTACATTCATCAATTCTTCTTGAGTTGAAGAGCCTGGTGGGAACTCGTCTGACGATGACCCCGCCGGTGACCCCCCCCTGCGAAAAAGTTTTGAGATGAAGCTCCGAACTTGATTGACCTTCTTGCCCGGAGTTTGCTTGCTTGGAGTTTTGCCTGGATTCTTCCTTAGCCGGCAGGCTTTGGGCTTTGGCGTTGCTTTATCAGCCTTTTCCTTCGGCTTCTCCTTCTTCGGCGGCTTTTGCTTCTTCGGCGGCTTTTGTTTCTTCGGCGGCTTTGGCTGGTTTGACTTCTGCGGCTCCCTCTTTACCATTCTGGCAATCCTCATTTTTCTGAAGTCTTGAGCATTTGCTTGTGCAGACTCGATTAGGGAGGCGTCGATGGAAACCTCCGCAATCATTCCATCCATCCTGGCAGTGCCACCGGCGAGTGTCTTGTCGATGACACATTCCTTGATGATAGAATTGAACTGCTGGGCGCAGAAGACGTTCCATGTGCAATCACTGCATGTGCGATTGAGGCCCAGGGTAACCGATCCAAAGTGATGTTCAGTATTTTTTTTGCCATTGTGGCTGCTACAGAGGTCCTGGACTGATTTTTTGAATTCCTCGCTGGCACTGTCGGCGATGACTTGCGCCGTGTCATGCAGTGCCTTTGGGTTGCAGTCTACATTTGCGGACGCAAAACCGAGGCCAGCCCCGATAGCGACTAAGAGGTTTGATGGTCGCATACTGAAGTAAAAAGACGATGAAAGTTGAAATAAAAAATGGTGCAGCTAGCTGCAAGTAGCGAATGTAGGGAAAATGAAACAACGAGTGTGATAAAACTGTTGAAGTGAGTGTGCTAAAGTTGATGCATAGCTCTAGTGACGGGACTGTCGAATATATATTTGCATCTAGCCTGCTGAAGGGTTTCATATCCGGACATCTCGGGGGCAAGCTTCGCCCTAAACAGCGCAGTTGAGTTTATGTCCGACTGCATAGTTGAGTTCCGCATCCGACTCTGGCTACTGTTCAGTTCCATATCTAATGGCACAGTTTATCTACATTTCCGGCGGCACAGTTCAAGTCCCCGTGAACGGTACTCGTAAACGTATCCGGCGGCACAGCTATTAATTGATATTATGTGTCCAGCGGCACAGGTCAGCTACGGCAGAGTCCAGTCATATGTCCGGCGGCATAGTTTAAGTCCCCGTGAACGGTACTCGTAAACGTATCCGGCAGCACAGCTATTAATTAATATTATATGTCCAGCGGCATAGGTTAGCTACGGCAGAGTCCAGTTATATATCCGGCGGCACAGCGAAGTCATACGTTCGACACCCGACCAGAAATAGTAGAGCTGGGTCATATAAGTATCACGATACCCCGAGTAAAATTGAACTTAGGTCGTGAGTAAAGGAACGCTTATGTGGAAGTCGGCGGTAGTGCGGTAGTGGCTATATAAGGGCTAGAAGGAGCGCGCGCTATTTTCAATTCTATTGCTGCCGTGCTTTCCCCTGGCATTAAAAGGAATTCCGATGGAATGCATAGTAGAGCTTTGGTGGGATTTATTGCTGTAGCACTTGAGTGGACGAGACGTGAAGTTGGAAGGTGGAGACGTGTGGTACATATGTAGGGTAGTAGTTGTTACGGTTTTGCACTTAGCCTGTTTAGGCTAGGCTTATCGAGGATAATTAATACAAATCGTGGATAGCCGCCGGTAAAAACTATACGCTGTTGCTAGAAGGAAAGCCTGGTGCTGGAAAAACGGTTCTTGTATCTATTGCTGTGGAGGATTTGTAGCAGCGTAAGAAATTATCTAATACTGCCCTGGTATATGTATACTGCGACTATAAGGACACTATGGGGCAGACTCTGGAGAATCTTCTATTGGAGATTCTGAAGCAAATCGTCTAGGACTATCCCCTTAATAGTGAAATGGTAGGCTTTCTTAATCGCTATGGTACAAAAAGAGCCCGGCCGACACTACCCGAACTTGAGGGAATGCTTCGTTCACAGATTGAAAGGTTCTCTTTTGTGTTTATCGTTGTAGATGCAGTTGATGAACTTGCTAGTACCAACGGTTCACGAAACAATTTCCTAACGATACTAGTAGCTATGGCGCAGTATGTGAACGTCTTACTTACGTTTTGGCCGCACATCGATGCTGCCAAATTATTCCCAAACACTTAATATAAGAATATTGTTGCGAAACGCCAAGATATACGCCGGTATATAAAGAATCGTTTGATAATCGAAAGTAGCGTCTAGCTCGCAGCACTCGTAGACGGCCTTCCGGACCTCTAGTCTTAAATTGTAGAGACGGTGACGAATTGAAGGTAAGAACCGGCCATAAGGTTAGAACCAAAATAGGGGGTTTTATTTATGAAAATGGTCGGACAATAGCCCAAAAGTAGCGTACTGC
>JAQGEP010000382.1:0-29232 GCA_028476805.1 Acrocalymma vagum
TTCATCGTCTGGTCTTGTTCATCGTCTGGTCTTGTTCATCGTCTGGTCTTGTTCATCGTCTGGTCTTGTTCATCGTCTGGTCTTGTTCATCGTCTCGTCCTATTCATTGTCGATAATAGATAATTGAAAGCGCGATCTACCAAGTGTTCATCCCTATATCCATGCTTACAGCATAACACCGACCAAGCATCGATCCAACCATTGCAAATCCCTGACCCAAAGGCCTAGCCCATTTAGGTCTTACCTTTACCTCTTTCCGCATTAATATTATCCCCTGAACCTGACACTAAGAAGTACTAATCTACCAAAGAGTCCTAACTATTTCCGGCCGCATGCTCGCTCGAGAATATTAATTATTACGCGCTGCGCTGTATATCTACTGGTGCCTACTCCAAGCTTACGTAATTTGTATCTCAATAGAGGGAATTGCTTACGTTGACAAGACAAAGAAGAGGGGAAGAAGCGAAGCACCGATTTGGCAGGTAGACTAGAGGGCTTTATGGCTAGTTGAGTTGATTGGAGCTTCTTGTTAGAGCTGGGGGCTCTAGTGTTTGAGAGGGTAAGTCTTGGAGGATCAGGGGTTTTTTTTCTCTGGGAGTATAAGGGTGGTTGGTTCCTTGTTGTTTGTAGGGCTAGTTTTAGCTTTGTTGTTGTTGTTGTTTTTTTGGTTTGTTGGTGACGATAAAAGAGTTGTGTTTGGCGAAATGTATCGCTACTTGCGACGTTTGGTTTTCTACGAATGGGCGACGGATGGGGTATAGGGCGTTCATTGATGGAGAAGTATACACCTAAGGAGGAATGAGAGTCATATTTGCATACTAAGATGGATTAATTGAGGAAAGAACTTTCACCTGGGATACTGTGTGCAACAATTTAGTGACTAGTGACTAAATAAGTGAGTCGTCTGCTCACCCCAAGGAAGATTATTGGATGGAAAGATTGTTAGCTTGATTTGCAACTTTGAACACGATGGAACTATAGAACAGGAGGATTTGAATCTTCCTTAGCTTCAGAATAGATTCCTGATCTTGTTTGTATTGTGGTCCTGTCTTTATCTGAGAGTCCTCAATGCAATTTTGATATGAGACGTGAACTCCAAAGCCTATGCTCTCAATGCACTAGTCTCGGCATCGTTGGCCAGGAGTAATTGCACCATCCTTCATGCCGTAATAGCCCAGCTCCTGGCAAATATACTCTCATTCATCGGTCCACGCAATGATGAGACCTGCTCACAAAGTCGAAGCCACAATCATCGGTCCAGCCACCTCATCCCTCTTCTCCTTTCCGATGAGCTGCTCGACAATTGTAAGTGAGAAGAGCAAAGCCGTCCCTGGTCTATGTCATTTTCGTCAGCACCAGACCTTTCCTGATTCTTCATAGCATGTGAAAACTCACCCCCTGCTCGTAATCAACTTGCCATCCACCACTACCCTATCCTCACTATACGCCCATCCAGCATCCTCAATCTGCGACTGCACACTCGGATGACTCGTTACCGTACCCTTTCCACCAGAGAACTTGTTCTGCGCCGCCACAAGCGCAGTAGTTCCGGCGCAAATTGAAGCAACCCACTTACCCGCCTTACGAAACTCGTTGATCAACTCGAGCACAGACTCGGAAGTTGAGAACGTCTTTGCGCCAGGTCCACCACCGGGGAGAATTAGGATGTCGTAGAATTCATGGGCTGTTTTGTCGGGGACCGAGAGAAGCGTAGGGTGGTCTGGGATAATGCGGACGTTACGCGTCATGCTGGTGGTTGGGTTAATACCATGTTGGGCCCGCGAGCCACTGTGATGAAGTACTCAAAGTATATAAAAGGAGAAGCACTTACTGGGCGTATCCTTCATTCTTGAGCTGCACACCGGCTGATTTGACCTCGAAGCCAGCGCGAGTGAGGACTGGAGCTGCAATTAGCGATGGGACTATTTCGTAAGGGCTGCAAATGTTCTCGATTCTGATGGCGACCACTTCCGTTCCTCACGCCACTACGAGGACAATTAATCACTGCCCACTCACCATCATACGGTGTCACGAACTCGATCTCTTCGGAGCCATCCGCAAGCAGAATCAGAGCCTTGGGCATCTTGGATATCGAATTTGCGAAACCCGGTGGTTAAGCAGTTGCAGTGAAACAGGAAAGCAGCAAGGAAAGCAGCAAAAAGCCCCGCTCGGGAAAGAAGAGAAGAAAGTAACTGGAAAACGCAAAACGGGACAGAAGACCACGAGATCTTCCACTAGTTCAACTTTTTTTGTCGTGTTGTCTGGTGTTCTGGTTGTTTACACGTGGATGAAGCTATTCACATTTCACGGTGACGTAGGTCTGCACCGTTTGGTGTGCTGGCGGGGAAGGGCAAGTGGAGGAGGGGGAGCAAGCATTTGATTGGCGGAAGCACTTGGCTGTCTCGCCTGCTCTTTCCCTCCTCGCCAGCTCTCTCCACGCCGACGACAGCCGCCTTTGCGTGGGGGTCACCCATCCATCACCATGCAACAAATCAACCCAACCCGCACGCACGCACACGACACCCAATACTCAGACCAATAATCCTCTTTCCCGCAATTCGAAACAGATTACCCCCCCAAAAAAAAGAGACGAATAGTTGGTTGCGTCCCGTTCGTGCCGCCCTTCCCACCTCGTTTCCCAATCCCAATCCCGGCCCCGTACCCGCATCCAACTTAACCCATCCGTCCCGCAGCAGCCACCAAACCGAAAATCACGCCCCAAATACACTCGATCCTACATGCAAACCCCAGATCCTCGAATGCATGTAGACTGCTAAGTATCTACTCTGGCGTTGTGAGCTCACGCAATCGAACCACTTGCTTGCCCACTCACACACCCACCCATACCCCCTTCCTTAGTTTCTCTAGTTAAATCCCAGCTGAGAACCCCATTCCATTCCATTCCACACACCCACGCACAGTGAAAAAAAGGAATAAACGTGGAAAAAGATTTTTTTTTAAAAAAAAAAAAAAGAAAATCCATCCCTTCATCTCGACACAGAGGAAAATCACGCTTGCGAAATAGTTGCGTCAGGGGAAAGCCAAGGGGTGAAATGAGTCTGCTCTATGCCCACACGCCACGGCCTTGTAATTCCGGATCCGGAGCATGTGATAATAGATATGTCCATGGTGTAGTGAAAAATTGTGGGGTTAAGTAGCTTGGTTACACGATATGAGTGTGATGCGGATAGTGTGCATGAGAGAGGAACAGTACAGAGAAACTTGCAGTGCTTCATAGAGCCAAAGGCCTACGTGATCCCTCTACGCTTACACGTACACAGGAACAACCTAGGGGCCCAAGCTAAAACCGGGAAATCCGGTGATGCAAACGTATGTGAAATTGTCTTGCCCATGTCGTTTCTGATAAGACTTTGTTCTGAAGACAAATATGGTTAACTTTAGATGTAGAATGGCCTATGAGCAAGGATTGGTGTGTCTGGTAATTTGTACGCACTTTACTTCACTAGGTATTTCAACATACAGTCATGTCTCGGTACACTCTCGTTGATACGCAACTTGTAAATTGTACTCATTGTCTTGCTGTGAAATCCGCTTGATAAAAATAAAACAATTCACCCACAGCATATCAGCTCAGTAGTCCAATCTCGCTTCTATGTACGTGCGTATTATATATCCAACGCCCGCTATATCTTTGCATTAAACTTCCGCTCGAGCAAGATAAGACAAAATCAAACACCCAGTACATAACCCAGACGCTACCATTCATATACGCTCTAATTAGGCGCAGCCGCCCACTCGGCTCATGACCCACACCACCTAGGATATCTCTCTCATAAGCTCATGCAGTGAATAAAACCGCGTCAGAGAAGGGGAAAAAATAAGAAAAGCACAAGACGCAGAAGCCAACCGGGGCCGAATTCCCATCTCATGCCTGTGCTTCTCTAGGTATCATAATTACGGCGGTGCACAGCTGATGGAGCGCCTGCCTCCTCCATCGGACTGACATCTATACGCGGAACTCCCAAATAGAACCAACAACAAATAAAACCAAAAACGGGGTATGTCGAAGATGAAACAAAAAGCCGGTCCATGTCTATCATTGGTGTATCGTGAATCTCAGGGAACCAAAAAAACATCAAGAAACCCTGCTAAATTTGTGGGTTGGTGACCCACCAAACAGCCAAAGTTTCCAATACATCTCGTCGAATAAGCAGATGCTGAACTCCATAAAAACTCCCAAAATGGACTGGGTCCCAAGAGACGTAGAAATTCGGAAAATAGCAGTATCTCGAGTGAGATGCTTTCCCTGGAACGAGAAAATAGACTTGCAGTCTGTTGGCTGAAGCTTTGAAATGACTTAGAGACTCATGGTAAGCCATTCCCATTCTGCAGGCCCTGAAGATTGTAGACCCTGGCCCATAGCACCCATAGGAAGACTGCCAAGATTTGGCGGCTGTTGGAATGAACTTGAAGTGGAGACGGCTGATTCCTTCCTTCGTGGATTCATAGGTGCCTTTCCACTGGTGTCTTCGGCGTCTCCCATCTCTAGCTCTTGTGATCCGCTTTTGCTTTGTCCACGAGCTCTTTTTGGTGCTACACTGACTCCTCGACTTTGGGTTGTGTTCCCGGTACTGGCGGCTGTTTGTCGGGGCGGCCCGGGTGCAATGGGGACTACACCGCCTGTCTTTGAACTTGCGTTGGCAGCTGTCGCAGTCCCACCTGAACCGGTCGACTTTGGCGATTCTGAATCGGCGGCTTTGTTAGATGTAGGTGTGGTGACTGGGGTGTGAGCTATCGAGTTCTTGCGGGACGATTTCTTGGAAGATCGAGTTGAAGCGGAGCCAACAGGAGCAGAATTTCCGCTTCCACGATTGCGTTTCTTAATGACATCGGTCTTGAGCGACAGAGGACGGACAACACCATGAAGCTTCAAAAATAAACCACAAGCGTTACAAAGAGGATGTCCCTCCGGATTACGCCGCCACAACGGCGTGGTTTGCGTGAAGCAGTTGGTACATGTGGTGGGAGCATTGCCCTGGTCATTTTGTTTGGTACCACCCGGGCTAGGAGGCCTGGAAGGAGCAGCCGAGCTGAACCCAGATTCTGGTGGTGAGTTTGGTGAGGACTGTGGCCGACCGTGCATGCCATGCTGGGCCAATCCAGCTGCATTTGGCGTGGAGCTAGTGCGGGGTATCTTCTGCCGTCGGGGGTCATTCCCTCGATTGCGAATTTCAGAAACGGATGCTGCGGAGCCATGAGTACGCCCAAGGCTGCCTCCTCCAGGACTCCAATGATCTTGCGGTGAAGAGACCATTTCAGTGCCTCCAATGGTGACGGTCTTGCGGGGTGGCCCGGCTGGGTATCGCGCTGGGATTGGGTTAAATGTGTTCGATAAACTAGTCTCCCACTGGAAGCCTGCACTAAAGTCCAATGAGCCCTCATCCATAGGAGAGTATTCCTGGGAAGGCATGTTGCGGTCAGCAAATGCACCACCGTCGTCATCTTCTGCGTCGGAATCGGCGCCAAATGTGAACATGTTCTCATGCCGCGGCACATGCATGCTATCGTGCTGTCGTAGGGGGAGATTGTTGTGAAGTACCTGGGTGGGGTCAACGTGACCAGGCTGACCGAAGGAAGATGCTGAGAAGGAGGTGGGTACACTGGCATTCGTTACGGCGCTAAATACAGAGTCAGAGCCATTTGGATTAAATATGTACTGTGGTTGCATGGAGTTGGACAGGTTGGATGGTCGATGTGGACCATACGAACCGCCTGCATGGGGTCCTCGAATGTCCATGCCGTTGCGATCAAAGTACATTGCGTTCTCCTCGGGGATGGGCTGAGGTGTCGACACGGCGGACGGGAAGGCAGAGCTGGGGGGAGAGTAGTAGTCCGTAGAGTTGAGAGAGGATGCCATGGAGTTTTGGTTGAAGAGGTTGGTGTAGGAAGCGCTCTGGTTCATGAGGGGCGATCCTACGGGAGAGAAACCAAAGTTCTGCTGGAAAGGGCCAGCAGAGTTTATGATAGGATCTTCCTGAAGCTGAAAGGTGTCTATCGCAAAGGGTACCTGGGCTTGAGAAGCCGGGAAATTGGGTGGCTGCATCGACTGGTCGAGAGAATACTGGTTGAGAGCGGCCTCGGATTCAGCGTCGGTTGGGATCATAATGCTGTTGACAGGAGGGACTTGAGGAGAGGCCTCTGCTCGCCGCTTGGGAGGCTGATAAGGACATTAGCTAGGCTGTAGAGGGGCATGACGGGCGCAGATAGATAAGGAACACAGCTACTCACTCTTCGCTCGTCAATACTGGTTTTGCGAACGTGCCTCTGGATATAACCAAATTCATTCTCTCGGTTGATGGCAGGAGGGACAGAAGGCGCGGAAGCGCGGGCGAGGGAGAGACTATGGTCGTTGGCTTGATTGCCTTTCCTTATCGGTATCGCAGGGGCGGTGGCATAGGAAGGTGCATTCGCCTCGTCAGCGGACGGGTCCGGCGATAGGCCTGCAGGACTACCGACAGACGAGGGAAAAATAAAATCATCGAGATTCATGGCGTCTGCTGGTTGTGTTTGGGATTGTTGGTGTTGTTGCGACTGTGCCTGTTGCCCCACCGACTTCTTCAATTGTTGTGCGATTCCGCTCGGTGCGGCACGCGAAACTGCAGGCCTCGTGCTCACAGCAGAGGCTGGCGGTGGCTTCATGTCAATGTTCTTGGTGCTGTTGGTGTTCTGAAATTGCCTGGAAGCACACAAAGAAAACGAATGTCAGCGGGTTGAGCACGCAATACCTGTGAGGTGCACGCGCAGGGAAAGAGGGCTAAGGCAAAAATGTACAGTGTATAAGCAGTTGCAACGCGGAGTGGATTCGTACCCTTTATTATTGCGATCGAGCTCGGCACGTCGCATACTCATGGCCATCATCCGCCAGGTCAAGTTCTCCATGCGCTCCGCATTGGGGAGCTGAGACTTTGCCCTAGAGAAGAGCTTCCAAATCTGAGTACCGAGGGGATCGTTGCGCTGCATTTCCTCTGGGGATTGAGGATTTGCATTCGCAGCATCGTTTCTGAAGGCGGGAAAGATGGAGTCCTCGAGCATGCCCTTGCGGGCCGCTTCTTCGTGAGGAGTGAGCTCGAGGCGGCCCTCTGGCATGGCGTTTGGGTCCATGAAATCTTGGTCAGAGGGGACGGGCTCTGACAACAAGTCGGGTGCCGCGGTGGGCAAGAAACGGACGGTTCTGAGAGAGGATGATGATGTAGCTGGAGTCGCGAAGGGCTGTTGCCGATCTGTGTGTGCCGCAAACATGGTCGGAAAGGGCCAGTGGCTTTGGCTCCCCCACGCTGCGTGCTTCCCCAGACAATTCAGCCGAAGGTGTCGCAGCCTTCCAAATGCGTGAAGTGGTGCTGCGGCCTCACAGGCAGCGAGGGAGCAATTGGATATTGCTTTTGCGTTGTAGCGCACGGGGTCGTCACAGTCCCGGCGAAGGGCAGTCAGCGGCGCAATGGGCGAGGAATTAGGTCGGGACAATTTCAAAGCCTGGCTAGTTGCGTCCGGGCTCTGCAGCGTGCGACAGGCTCGGCGGGCGCTCTGGCAACTTTGATGCTGCTTGGGCCGGGGCCTTGCTGCAGGCTGGGGGGCTTGCGGACGAGGGCTAGCAGCGAGCTAGGATGGACTGGGATGTCTGCTTGGGTGGAGGGAGATGGAGGAAGACGCGGGCGTGGGATCGAGCGTCGTTCAGTGGGGGTTTGAGGGCGGCAGTAGCCCAATCAGCAGCGGGGCTGGCGCAGAGCCGAACAGGATGATGCCCCTCTGGCGAGCGAGCCTGGCGAACGGCCAAGGGGAGGAGATGCGAGGGAGAAGTTGGTGGTTGGTGGTTGGATATGGAGGAATGTGGAGGAGGAGGAGGGATGGCGTGGAGGGCCGGTGGAGAGAAGAGAAGGGAGAGAGCAAAAACAAGCAGACTAGATGCTGTAGGGAGTTGAGAGCACACGACACCGCCGGTTGCGCCCGCTGCTGGCGCTGGTTGTTGCTGTTGGTGAAGCCGCCGTTGGCAAAGAGCAGAGCGGTGGTCGCAAGCTCCCAAAAGAGGGCGCCATGGAAGGAGCAGCTCTGCAGTCTGCAAATCTGCACCACTGACTCTACCACCCAGAGCCGTACCATCAGTGCAGCACCAATAATACCACCCAACCCACTACCACCCACTCCCAACTTGACTGACTTGGTCTACGGACACTGCGAGCTGCGAGCTACGAGCACGACCTACCACCTACGACTAAGTACTGCGCGCTGCACCCACGGCGGGAAAATGCTGGTCCGCTTGCCCACTCGACGCTCGGCGCCGCGGTACCCTGCCAGAGCCACTCCCAGGAGGCATCTGCCTGAACCATTCACAACCCTGGTCCGGTGATCCGCGACTCTGGAGGTGAGGTGAGGTCGTGGGCGTTGAGATCGGGCTCACGTATGTCCGTGAGTGGGTGAGTGTCCCTCTTCAAGCCGTGTCTCCAAGGGAACAGACAAAGATGATTGACAAGCAGGTATAAAGAACGAGCAACAACAATAGACGCACGTAAATGATGGTGATGATGAAGCCTTGCTGTTCTCCGTCTACCTACCACCAGCACAAAGAAGTACACTACCGTACCGGTAAACCCCAGCACAGTCTAACTGTTCATCGCCAGCTCAATAGCGGTACCCGTTCGTGTGCTCCCAATATCCAGCCAGAAACCCACAAAGCCACCGGATCGGCGTCCTCCCAAACGTCACCTCCCTTGGCCCTGCCCTGCGACGCTTCGCCTGTGCACCTGTTCGCCTGTCTTTCCGCAGCCCAAAAGTAGACCCGGCTCGCGCACTCCGTCACTGAGCAAACTCGTCGCTTTGATCCCTCATTGGCCCACGGTCTTTCTGGTCTTTTCCCTCTATACGGGATTCTTGCTGGTGTTGCGCCCGCCTATGCCTCTAGCCAGATCTAACCTCCCTTGCCCGCTGAGTGTCGCCTGTGTAATCCCCATCGCACCCCTTCCTACTGGACCCTTCAGGGGAATTCCCAAGCACGAGCGGACCCATCGACGCACATGTCTTCCCGTGGCGAACAAAGCACGATTTTGGAGCTATTGCTGCTGAGGCATCATCAAGACCGATTAGAGCCCTGCAAGCCTTCTCTAGCCCTCTCGGGCGCTTGACTCTTTTCCCTTTTATTTACCCGAACATGGCGCGAGTGCTTGTCCGACAAACTAGCCGGGCTGACGCAGTGACGCTCGTGCTCCCTCGACCATCGCGGGAATTGCTCTTCCTACATCTTCCGAGTGTCGACGTTGTTAACGGCCTCTGTTGTCTCCACTATTTATTGCTTGCACCGTCTAACCTGCACGCGTGGCTTCGGCACATGTTAGGGTTGCTTTCAGGGCCCTCTTTGCTACAGCAGTAGTTCAACTCTGACACCGCTTCCATGCAGCATCGCGCAGCTCTAGATAAACGACATTGCTGCGGGTACAGCATCCATTGCTATCTATTATCTTTATCTCACTACCTTTGTGTACTGACTTTGACAAATTCGGGCATAACAGCACGAACTCACATTTCTGACTACAACCACAAGTCTCCTGTTTGTTATTACAGCTACTGTTGTCGTGCTTGTCTAGTTCAAGGTAAATTAGCATGGGGCCGTGATCAGACCGCGATCAACACTGGCCTCAGATCGAACTGGAACTTCAGTGAGATCGTAGCCGAATTTCAGTTCTGGACACTGCGAGTCTACATAGCGGAAATTTAGGAGTACGTTAGATGTTCGAGACGCGCAATAGGGTCAACGAGGCCGACTCCACCAGCTCTGCCGCCACCAGCGGTCCAGCTTCCGGTATTCGCAATCCGAAATCTACAGTTCAGCTCCAACGGGTACATCACATGAAACTAGAGAGGACCCTGCGAAACTGTCGATGTAGAATCGGAAAGTGCGTCCGCGCCCCTGCCCCATTCCACTCTTTATTTGAACCTCAAATCTGCATCCTGACAGGTTTACCTAGTTTTGCCTGCCGGATATAATCAACTTGCAATTGGCGATGGGTACTCGAGCCATTGCAAGTACAGCGCATTGCTAGTACAGCGCATTGCGTAAAGGGGACGAGGCAAAAAAAGGCTTGTTTGTTCAGGCCCCTCTAAATTATCTATTCCTTTGACTTTCAGCAGTTTCAAGTCCCCAGATCTGCGCCCATTGGCTAGAGGTTGGGAACGGGCTCATTATCTCACTCGTGCTCGGGAATCCAAACAGCTGTCAGGCGTTTACCTTGAGTGAGAACTCCTACATCGACGATCTACACAAGGACCTTTTACGAGGTCGGATTTTCGAGACCAATGTACTGCAGTCGGTACGTATGGTGTGTCTCTACCGATGACCCATTACCCAACGGGCTTTAGCAGTGGGGAAGGGTAAGCACAAGCATTCTTGCGAATGAGAGTGGTGGAAATTGTGAGATTATTCTTATGCAGCATTGCATTTTCCTCTTCACATCGTCATTTCCACAGGGAGCAATTATAGGTCAACCAACGGGCAAGAAATAATAATCATATTTGAGGATGCTCGGACACTGATACCACTGGTTTAATGCCCCTCCTCAAACTAGGAAGCGTTCTATGAACGATTCATTTGCAGCCCAACAATGAGGTTGGCGTCGTGAACATGAATCCGCTAACGTGGAAAAAGATCGTCTGGACCCTTGTTTCACCGGGCCGGTGGGGCGCTGTCACATGGAAAAAGCGAACGCGCAGCCACAGCGCCATTCAAGGTGAACTGAACGAAAAGCTATAACATTTATAGAACCTGCTGCTTGTTTCGAGCAGGCATGAACAGATATTGCGACAGACCCTCCAATTTGGCACTGTCGTTATCCGTCCTCACATACGAGCGAGGGCCCCATAATACGAGCCTGCAATAGCAGGGCTGCCCACCCTACCTCTGTGCTTGAAAAGGGATACCCCCACGCAGCCTTCTACGTTCAGGGCGCTAGTGGTCTAGGAATCCCTGGCGCCTTGTAAGCCATGTATCTGACTTGCATGGCATCAAACAGGGATACCTGGAGCCTGGATCACACTATGAGCCGATAAAATCCGCTAACACAAAGATTGGCTCCTGTCAACGTGAATTGCTCGAACTCCTGCAGCAATAGGGCAAGCCATTCATAAGAGGTTCCGCAATTCGCTGGATGTCCTTCCTTCCAGAACCTTTGTACAGGAGAAAATGCTCTCGCACATTGCCGCTGCTGCCCGTTTAGGTCACAGCTCTGGCTGCGCAGGAAATAAATTTAAAAAGCTGCTGCGGGAGCAGATGAGACTGACGAGGCCACGCACGACCATCCGGATTCCGTCTCTCTTCCCCGTCAGCGGGAAAATAAAACGGCTGACCAGCCCTTTTCAACCGCCCGCCCGCCGGAGCCGCCCTCAAAGTTATTCCCACCACTGCACAGCGCCAGCCCCCCAGTGCACACGACGTCCAAAGCGACAGCGTTGCTCTCCATTTAGCAGGGCAAAACAGTTGCCAGCCGAATGGTGGGGCCCAATCCGGAGAGAGCTATGCAAGGCCTCTGCGAGGCGTGACCCTGATATGCGGCGTGGGGGCCCGTGGGGGACCAATACGTGATTCATTTAGAAGCAATATACTGAATCTTGTTGATCGATGGGGATACACAAAAAAGATAGGGCCAAATGGAGGAGATGGGGCCCACTCGTGATGGGGTTTGGGGACGGAGGGTCCAAGTACCTACCAGGCGATAAGAAAAGGACAGCGGGAATAGCTCTCTCCCCCTTCTGCTCGTGTGCTTTCCTTCTTGCTGTCGTCCACCTCCATACGCTGTGGGAACAGGCCTTTTTTTCACGCGAGCTTGGTTTCCAACTTTGTGGAAACCGACGTTGTGTATGGTCAGCCTCCGTAAGCGAGGGACCCTCTTCGCCCCTCCACCCCCTTTAGTGTGTTTTTCTTATCTGGAGGCAAAGTTTCCATTTTGCTATACCATGAGGTGATGTCATTCCGTTCGGCGAAAGTTGCCCTTAGCGCGACAAGTCATTGCAACTGTTGAGAAGCAATAGTAGCGGTCAGAGCAGTGGGTGATATCTGCTCTCACGACATGGCGGTGACGACTTCATGAGCGGATCCAGAGCGTGCATCGTGGAAAGTACCTCGGGTCTGGATCGGATGGATGGCGATGCTATGCTTTCGAAGAGTGTATGCATATGACAAGTGGCCAACGGCGGTGGGTATCATTCTTAGTATCCATATTGAGCGTTAACCGTGGTGGTAGTATAGTTCCTGGCCTTGGCATCCGAACAGAGGTGGGCACGACAGGACGACGAGAGCGGAGCGGAGAAACCCCATGGGGCGGCGAGCGGAAACCAGATCGATCGAACAATAAAATTTTCCCCAGACTTGAGACCGCATCAAGAAATCAAATCCCCAAAAAAGGCCGCAAGCAATGACGCGGGACAGGCTTTCCTTTATACCCGTCGCGACCCTCTGTCCAAGTTAAGCATTCCGCACGTCCACTCAGTGAGACAACCATCGCTTATCATTGCGTGATTGATAACGAATTGCTCCTGGAAAGCCAAATCTCTCACCTTATCCAATAACGGAGCTGTCAATCGATGTCTACCGCCGTTTTGGCGAAACTGCGCTGCGCTCAGCTTCCTATCGTGGCGGTTGAAACAGTGCCTTATCGGGCTGCAGAGTGCAGAGCAAGCATGACTTGCATCCGGGTATCAGGCGTTAGACAGTGGAGCGATCCGAGCCAACGCATTCAAAGAGATTATAAGATAAGGCTCTGCGGACCCTGCTGAGTTTTCGAAAATGCGTGTCTTGTGCTGCGAAGGACTGAGATTTGGAATGGCCGTCGGCGACAACGTATCGTATGGGTGAGATTCCACCCGTGAGAGCGTTGATCTTACGGGCTATAGTGCCCCTAAAATAACCTGAACAAATATCTCTCAACTTTCGAAACTGCGGATCATTTTTTTAGGTTTAATGTAACTTGGCCATTGGTTCTGTCGCTAGTAATATCTGGCTATCTTTCTGTACCTAGCATATCTGATTGCTTTCCTTCCCAATTTACTACATATCGACAAGTGTTGAGACTATTATCATTCCTGCTCCCAGCTTGGCGCTCCTGGGCTGGCTGATATCTCGTTATTTCTGCATCGTGAGACGGCGTGTGCCGCACTCTTCCTATCGATTTCCCCACGCCTATCTCCCTGGGAGAGGATATCCAGTTGGCACTGGGATCCGGCTCTACAGCTTTTTGATATAGGTCGACGTCGCGATTGACGAGTGATAGATTAACCCCAAGAGCTGCGTGCAATCGCTCCGGTCGCTCACTTAATCATTCACTTATCTTGATCCCGTTTATCGTCGCTGCCTGCCTCGGTCTCATTTCCACCTCCTTTAACCGTCTCTTCTCCGAGTACTTTACTGGATGCCATAAACCTACTCGTCCCAGGTCATTAGAAAATATTTTTCAAACCCTCAATGGGCATGCTGTCCAAATTGGGTGTATCTGTCATTAATGCTTACATCGCGCCTGCATATCCACCAAGAGAACGCATATCCTGCGCTTGTCCGGCCGTCATCCGCATCAGGCTTTCGAGGTCCGCCATATTCGCTGTCAATTGCGCGAGTTGAGCTTGTAGGTGGGAAAGCTGCCGGGGCTTCTGCGAAGGTACGGTGCTGAGTCGCGAGCCGGCGCTTGTTTGCGATCGCGGGAGATTCGACATTGTGGCTCTTTCGATTAACTATAGGCGCTTGTTAAGAGTGTCGTGGTGAGTAGTTGGACGGTCGTTTTCCTTTGTTTGTTGCTAGTGTTTGTTGTTGTAAAGAGAAAACAGGTGGGGGATGAACGCGACGTTTCCGCGGAGCACGAAAGCTTGGCTCCCGGCAGATCGTCGTTTCCCTTCGCGGCTCTTCCGCTTGGGAGGAGCTCCGCAATAATTTTTCTTTCTTACCCTTACAACCTGTTACCTAATCTATAGGAGCTCGACTACATCTTGCCATTAACCGCACGTTTCCTCCTGTTTTCTATCTTCTCGCTCGCGATTTCACCATGGTGACTCCACAGGCTGTTCGGAGGTGGATTATTACGGGTGCTGTTGCTGCTATTACGATCACTGGGAGTATTTATGGAGCTGGACTCAAGAGTCATCAGGAGTATAGCCAGGTTGGTCACCCCCATTTTTACTCTCTTGTATGGCATGGAAACGTTTTCCATCTACGCATTCACTTTACGGAGCTTTTCTCTTCTATTGCTTTCCCCTCAAGACCTCACCCAACCATGTAGCATCGTCGACGCGTCCCAATCTCGAGCTACGTTAGACTAACACTGCTTGTCGTAGGAGAAAAAACGTCTAGTACAAGCCACGCCCGATGAAATCATTGCCCAACTCGAAGCCACCCGTTCCGAAATGACCTTGAAGAAGAATGAACTCGAGAGGAAACTTATCAATTTCCGCGAACATCGTCACGCGAGGGAACAACAGAGTAAAGAAGCTAAATGAAAGACGTTGGGATTGGAGCTATATGGAGAATTGCATCCAAAAGGACACTGTTTCCGGTGACTGGTGGCTATGCCTTGAGGCCGGTGTTTGATGAAGGCTGGCTCATACGGGCTCCCGCCCCTCGGCCGATAAGAGTTTCGACCACTAAAGCCCAAAGATGAATTGGAGGTGACAGGTGTAAGGTAGCATGGGACTCGACGCTCGCGAACTGGGCCTGTGGCGAAGGAGCTCACATGTCAGTACTTGACCTGGCTGACTGAAAGATTACACTTCCGGTTGCTTGGCCGCACCTATCAAATTTCACGGCGGCTGGGCCTATGGCGGCGCTTAATGTGGTACCACTATCACACGAGACAATAGCTCAACTCAAGATCTTGCAGAACGCCTGTCGCACGCAAGGATAGCATCGGTTCGGAACACCTACGGCCGCTCAATTCTCCTGACCGTTGTGCACTCGCCCATTGAGAACCAACTGTGGCAGCTTAGATATGGAGGGTTCCTCATTGTTAAGCAGTACGAAAGGCGGTACCGAGAATAGCCCGTTCGCGATACACTAAATTGGAAATTATTTCTATGTGGAGGACGCCGACTACCAACCCGAGATTTAGCATCGTCTCAGCTTCCGCAATGGGTGATATGATCGAGACAGGGCTACGTCGAACTGTCGTATTCCGCTACCCTCCATCAAATATTACTCGGCCAGCTGCAGAGCAATATGGTTGAGGGTAACCCCAGGTTTGATGGGTTTCGACCACAATTCGGATGCAAATCGGCGACATTGACTTCACAGTCAACAAAGCTATCAAATGAGGCTGAATAGCAAATACCCGGATACGCTGTCTTGCCCGAAGTTTATTTGTGCCGTCCCGTGTCACAATGGATCTTTGCTGTCCCTATCAGTGTGTTCGATGACGAGCTCCTGTCTATCCCCAGGGTCGCAACGATGCACCTCTCGCACCCCCCACACGCACAACACAATATCTGGATATCGCATGTTTGATTCCGAAGCTCCAATGAAGACGGTCAGTAGCATCTCACCACTTGAGCAGCCCACAGGTGGAGCAAGCGACATGGTAGCAAGCTCCTCCTACCTTACCCCTGCCTGAATCTAGCCCGACGCCAACCGCTCCGCTTTTCCCCTGCGCCAGACGGCGACACTGGCACTGTTGGTGTCGGTCAACAATTACCTGCGTCGACTTCATGAATCATGCAACTCATTACCAGCGGCTCCAACGCTTATCGATAAATCGGCGATATGACTAGACTGGGGCACGCGCAGCGCCACATCGGAGATAAGCAAAATATAACTCGAGGCAGTCTACCTTTTCGCTTGTCGGAGCAAAGGCTACCAAATAGTCGTTCCTCATCTAGAGTAGCGGCTGGGTCCCTCTGCACAATGACGTTTATGGCTGTAGAGTAACTATTCTTTGGAGGAAATCCTACGTGTATAATTCCAATAATCCGAGTTCAGGCTTCGGATCACTAAACACAGACGCTCCGAGGAAAGAGAAGAACGCTGTTGCGTCCGCAGTGTCCACATATATGCGGCAACGAAGAAGACGAAGAAAGCTTAGGAAGCCTGAAAATGTGTGTAGCGGGAAAAAGGGCAGTACATATGTACGCATGCATGGGGTGCATATTCTTCGGGGTTGTACTTGGTGGATGAAAATAATGTACCAACATATTTGCGTAAAGAAATCAATAGAGAGATAGCCATACTCTTGGAAGTGGATTTCTTCCTTCATTCCTCTTCTCCACATCTCCCAAGCAGGCTGGGCTGGGCTGTTCCTTTCTTCTGTTTAGTCTAGTCTTGTCTCGCTCGGCCGGTGACCGGTAGTGGGCTTCGGGTGTCTTCGGGAGAATTCGGTTTCGCTCTCGCACTCACCCTGCTGGGCTTGACCATCTCAAGTATTCTTCTTGCACACCGCCTCAGCACCACTAGAGTTTCCTACTTTAGTTTCCAGGTTTCACCGGAAATATTGTGAAGGAAAACTTGCCGGGAAGAGATGTCCCGGTTTTTTTTTTTTTGATTGGTTCTTGTTCTTGTTTTTTGTTCTTGATTGTGTCTGGCACTTGAACACAGCAGCAGAAATGGTAAGTAGGTGGTAGATGGTCTAAAATTCTCGCCGAAATTCGGCAGAGTTTCCTGTGTTTGCTGCGCACCACAAGCGTTTTTCGGTTTTCGGTTTACCTTCGTGGGATTAGTTTGGTTTGGTGGGCCGGGGGGTAATGAGATGGAATGGGAGGGAAGTGGGCCTGGTATTTTGTGGTTGGTGTTGCAGTGGATCTTCTAGGATAAGTAGGTGGAAGAGAAGGTACTCAGGTATAACGGTTACTGGGTTGGAGTCTGTGTGAATGGGTGTAAGTAGAAGGGGATCTCTAGAATAGTATTAAGTTAGTGATTTGCGGCATTACATGGTCTGAGGACCTCGCATTGCCTCATGAAATGGAAACGGTGTTTATGAGCTGCGATGGCCTCATTTATTTGAAGTTGCAGATGGATTGTGGTCAATAAAGAATACTGTGATGATTGTTGAGTTAGAAGTACTACAAGGCTGTCATGTAGTGTAATGTGGTATAATTTGTTATTCCTGGACTCCATCTACATCCGAGAACAGACATCCTAGGCTAGAACGGTTAATTGACTCTTTTCAAAAATTGTTTTTCTTGAACAAACGCGGGCGGTTAGTCGTACATGTTTTAATCACACAAGGCCGTCACGCATATATTGTAAAAAGGAAATGGGGCTGCTTCTTGAAATGAAAGGCAGGAGCCGATTGAGCTATATAGATGGCTCGCTCGGCAGGATCGGTTTTTAAGGGATTGGTTTGTAGTAGTAAAATTAATCGCAGAGGGCCTTGAGAATTTCTGATTCGTTGAGAACATTCTTGTACGGAGGCACTAGCTCCTGTTGGTTTGCAGGTATCCGATAGAGGTATCCGCATCTGCCTAGATCTATACATATAACAGGATGACCGCAATACATTTTGAAGCCAGACTGGATTCACAGAGGACAACAAAGTGCGCATCAGCGGGAGAAAGGATCAAGAATATTTCAGTAATATGATGCGTTATCTGGTTGCCGCTATTTTGCAGTATAGACTTTGGTGCCTTCCCCAATGAGGTTTGTGTTGAAGGAGAGGGCAACTTCAGCGATCTAGGTCAGCGATCCTTTGCTCTTTACTCTACTCGTATGATGCACGCTTAATAGTTCCTTAGATAAGTGAGAAACAATTGACTATATTTACATCAATATCTACCATGCCTTTTAATACTCCTGCTGGTTACATTGCTGTCACACAAGTTTTTTATCATTGGCTAAGGCTTGCTCTATGCGGGTCAGGCCCTCCTGAAGCTTTCGACATGCTCCGTGATTGGGCTTTGACAGTGATTCGCATCCTTTGAGGGCTTTGTTGTACATTGTTTTTGCCTCCAGTAAGTGGCCTTTCTTTTCTTGAAGCCAACCAAAACTATGTATTGTTTCCAGTAAATGCGGATAATGATCGGCATTATCAGGACCAATCAGTCTTTCGAGCTTCTCCAAACGTTCTTGAAGCAATTCTCTGGCTTGCTCAAGATCCCCTTGATGGGCATGAATATGGACCAAGCACTTGATCGAATAAAGAGTGGTTGCGTCTCCAGGTCCCAACACACGCTCTCTGCCTTTCAACGAACGGTTAAACATATCTTTTGCCTTGGCTAGCTTTCCCTGATCGTAATAGAGAGAGCCTAGGCAATCAATTACGTGGAATGCATATATAGTGTCGTGACCTAGAGTTAGGCAGTAACCTTCTAGCGCAAGGTTGAACATTTGATCTGCCTTTTCAAACTTCCCCTGTCTGCAATAAATCTCCCCCAAGCCTTCGAATGCCCGGGCCCTCGACAGAGAATTCGGCTCGGCAGCCTCACCTTTGCTCGCAAGCGCAATTCGGAACAACCTGTTTGCTTGGCTTAGCTTCCCCTGTACTGCATAGACGCGGCCTAAATTAAAGGCTGCCCTAAGCGTGCTTTCATCAAGTGTGCCGGCAACCTTCTTATACCCCTCAAGCGCACACTGTAACATCTCCTCTGCCTCATCCAGTTTGTGTTGTCTAGCATAGATGTTACCAAGCCTCATGATTGTATTGAGGGTTGGTATATCAGTGAGGTCCGACTGCCTTTCGCGTCCGTTGAGAGCATGCAGGTATATCTTGGTCGCTGTTTCGAGCCTTCCTCGATCATGCATGAGAATACCAATCTGTAATGCACTGGCTGGGATATCCAAGTCCGAATCTGCTTGCAGATCCTGTAAATTCTGCAGATCTTCTCCTACTCTTTCAATCAAAGCCTCTGCGTGCGGATAAAGTTGCAGTTGAAGCTGGTATTCATCTTCGCGGTTTCGCTTCGAGTGCACATGTGCAACTATGAGTAGTGCGAAACAACTTAGCTGTGTTTTTTGTGGTTCGTCCTGAATGTGATATGCCCACTCGTGTACAACGGGATGAATGCTGTAGCTAGATGACCCTTGCTCACTCTCAACCAAGGAATACTTGCATAGTAGGCGCATCGTTTCCAAGAACTTAATCTCATTTCGAAAAACCTCCTCAAGGCATGGTAAATGACTATGAGCCATTTCAGAAGCGACTTGTAACATAGAAAATGGCAGTTCTTTTTTGTCAAGATGGGCCCATAGGAGAAGAAGGGTTGCCGCAGCGATATCTTTCTTCCGTATTGCAGAGTAAGACACTGCCCATGTCGTACCAAGGCCGCGGTTCGGATAGGATAACGCTACGTCCGTCGTCTCCATCAAGCGCTTCCACTGTTCTTTGTACATTCTGGTATATACGTCGAAGCTCGCGCCAGTCTCGTTCATGTAAGCTGCGGCTTGCACCAAGGCTAGAGGTAATCCATTAAGCAGTTCAAGTAGCACTTTGCAACCGTCTGCGTCTATAACACTAGTCAATTATGCAACAACATTTATCTGTTCACATTACTTACCAAAATCGCGGTCATACCATTGTCGGAAAATTGCCAGTGCCTGACACGTACCGACTTTTTCTAGCTGTGAAGAATCTCCAAGATACCGTAGGTTAGAGAGCCTTGTGGTAATAAGTACTGAGCCGTGGTCAGCGTCTGGTATGTATTTGGTAATGTCGTACGCATTGGGATCAATGCCCTTCTCCTGAAAGTCGCGGTCTACGTTATCAAAAATAAGTAACCAGCTTTTGTTCTCCGAGATGCTGAGCCACGATGTGAAAAGGTGCACTCTGGTATCAAGGTCGCCCCTTTGGTTTGTTTCCGCAGTATCTTCTTTCGAAATTCTGTTCATAGAGTCTCTGATGCTTTGTCTTAGACTCTCCTCGCTGGTACCATCTAACCAAAAAACAGCTGTAAACTTTGCTTGATGTTTTCTAGCAAACTCGACAGCGAGCTGTGTCTTTCCGATTCCACCGAGCCCGTGAAGGACAAAGACTTTTCTTCGAGACTCTGACGAGTGAGCGTTTGGGATGAGTGTTTGCTCGAGCTTCTTCATGTCTTCTGGCCTTTCAGCAAAGTTACCTATGGGGACTCCTCTTAGACTGAATTGAACTCGATACGTATTCGTATCTAATAACCAAATTTCAGTACTACTGTATGTGTGGGGAATGAAGTGAATTCTCTGACCTGTCTCCATACTAGGGACACGAGTTTCTGCTGCTGGTATCAGCAATAGCAACTCTTTCGCCACTGCGGCCGAAGTACTAGCTGCATAGGGTTGCCAGCTTTTGTTCTTGTGTGAATCGGCATAATCGCAAATTCCCCGAACAACGACACATGGGATCGTATTTGCGAGTCCAGCCGCTTCCATCTCAAAGCAGAGAACTCCACCTAACTCATTACTTATTTCATCTCTTGTTACACCGTCTCTCATGACTTGATTTCCTGAAGCGATTGTACCATAATGAACGAACACGTCTTTGGTGGCCCTTTGTGAGCGGTTGATGATTTTGCTTTTGTCACAATCTCCACAAGTATCCCCACCAGTGTGGCAATATGTCGATTGATAGAGTTCATCTTCGACAGGACCTTGCCGAAAGTGCGGTAATTGCTGGAAAACCGACAGGTGAGTAGCAACGTTACCGAGCGACAAATAATAATTTGCTCGCATCGTAGCAATTGCGTTGAGGATGGTAGGAGGAGAAGTATTCAAGGAGCCTATCCTACTCATCTTCCCGTTTGGACCTGTCTTAGCAAAATCGTATTGTACAACTCCTCCATGTTGGGAGTGAGGATGGCCGATGATCACGTCACCGAGTCGTATGTCGTTTGCAGTGGAAGGGACTCCACCGCCAGTTCCAACCAATAGAGCGAATTGGACGGATGGAAAAGTAGTGGTGAGGCGGCCGGCAACAGCGGCAGCTGAGTTAGTGCCTATCTGACCTGACGGGAGCCGTGCTATTACAACATTGTGCTTGCCTATCCGACCAAAGATGTACTGGTCTGTATTGACGGCGTGGCGACGAGGATTATCATGGGTTTCATCAAGTATGACTGCAGCTGCAGCGGCCTCGATGGGGAGAGCAGAGATCCATCCCACGCTGTAAGCAGTGGGGTGAAGACGGACCGGTCTACTGGCCATGGATGTGCATGTCAGTGTGCTTTCAGCAAACCCAATGTGAGGATGAGTCTCATAGAGAGGGTATATAAGTACTGTTGCTCATAAAAGAAGGATAGAGGGTCGAAGAGATAGTACGTAAAGTAGTAACCTGGAGAGAAAGTCGAGAGATTGATCAGGCTCGGTTTCAGCCTTGCTTACCTTAGAAAATAGCCCCATGCCCATTCGTGCAGCACCCTTGAGCCAATCAGAATTGGTGAAAACAGGGGACGTCTTTAAAGGAATCCGCATAGTGGAGCCAGAAGGGAGAATGGTTAAAGCTAGAGCAAATAATTGGTAGGGCCCCTAATATCATTTCGATGGAGGATGAAGTGATATTACCAAATTATGCCCATCTTTACTGGGATGCAACACATCTTAATGAATAATCTAAGAGTAAAAATCTGCATACGCAAAGAACAGCTACTATTTGCATCCTTTCTCAGATCCACGATCAACGCTAGCGGAAATACTGTCCTACGTTCATGTCGGGCTTCTTTTATATCAAACACAGGTCTGTTTTCTCGATCATCCTCAAAGATCCTTGCTCTAATTAATTGCTCGATGTGGTTTTTATTTTTCGCTACTTATGGCCTTTGAGAGAGCATGTTTAATTTTAAATGGTACTCGAGATAAACTGTATAGAATTTGTGCCAAGATTGGAGTGTCTCATGATACATGAACATAGATATATCGTGAAAATGCGTTTGAACTTCAGTATCTTTCAAGTCGAAAGCTTGATATATGAGTGTTGCTGATGAAGATCCCAGGAAGGCGGTATACCTTTGTTCTTTTAGTGAAAAGGGTACCAATGTCAGGACTTAAAGAGTACTTGTCGAATGGTCGAAGTTAACATGCCTTCGCCACAGAATCTCCCTATTGACAGTAACATGGTATCTGCTTCCCAAATCTTGGTACTACAACGCTAGGTCTATTGCCTCCTAAGGAAGCTCCAGTGGGAGGTCTTGGTACCTTGGCGCCCATAGCCGGCTGTATACTCCACACGTTCGTAGCTGCAATCTTTCTCATGTCGATACACATCTATGCTTTCCGTTTTGCTGGCTGTTCGAACTGTGCAGCCCTTCAACCACTAAATCCTACAATGCCTCATAACGCGTGGTCCAATATCTCTTCTTCACGTTGCCACTGACCAAGGGCATCCGAACTCCAACCTATCCTCTACATGCTTGTAACATTGGTGAGGAGGTTTGGGGCCATGCTACAAAGTAGCCGTTCCAAGCAAATGAGGTGAATGTTAGAGGTGACCAGAAAGACAGGCCAACACCCAGTCAATCAGACATTCTCGGCTCATGCCTCGCCTTAGAAGGCACTGAACCTCTCTGACAGAAATGACATCCCCGTCTTCACATTAAGTGATGTGGCAGCTAAATAGACACAAGACAGACAGCTCTGACACCACTCTATCTCGAGCAAGTCTACCGCCTCACCCCGAGCAGAGACGTATATGTTGATCTAGCAGCTTCGTAAGGCCAAGCCCATCACTGAAACAGCGCAAAAACACGACGCCAAACCGATCAACAACTGAGGAATAAATCGATCTAGAGCGATTTTACCGGGCTATTGGCATTCGATGCCAAGAAGTGCTTCGAATCAGATTGCTGTGTCTGGGGCTGATTTTCTCCGACGTGAAACTGCTTGGCATCACAAACCATTGTTCTCTTTCCTCCTAAATTTAGGAGAAGTTTGAGTTTCTGGGAATTTTACCAACTTCATTGTCTGCGTCTTCACTCTGATCCAGGTTATTGTGGCCTATGTCGCACAGTCGTTACAGAGCGAGCCTCGCGGGCCGGATCAAAGGTTCGTTCCCCACAAGGTTTATCCCACTCCCTTTTGTATTGCCTACCATTGCTCCGACAACGAATCTACATTTTCTGACTAGAGTAAGAGCAAGTGTGCGCTCGATCCAGAATACGACTACGAGATCTCAGAAAAATTCTATTTGCTGATACTTGAAAACATCGCAGTCATAATCTTGTGAACTAAGAGCCATCGAGACTCGTCGTGGTGTCTGTTTCTGATGTGGCTCGACAGTGCACTACTCAGCATACCAGACATCCCTAAAATCGACAGGAATATCGATATGCATTACAGTCAATATTTTGAAAATAGGAACAAAACGTTAAAACAATGCAAATCATCGTAGCAGTTATTGCAGTAACAAGAAACCGAGGCACTAAGGCGGTGGTCGATCCCAGGCTTCCAAGGCCCGGAAGGGGAGATCCGGTTTCGTGCCTGAAGAGAACGAAACAGATGCCCAGAGCCCCAAAGCCCATCTGTTGTGGCGAGTGAGGCTGGTGAATTTGGAGAAATGAGAGGTAACTGATGGATTTGTGCAATAGGTGTGTGTTGCACAGCAGTTGAGGCGGGGCCGATGTGAGGTGGTTTAGCGCTGGCTACAAAGAAATAATTCACCCATCCTTTATGGCAAACAACAACTAGCCCCATTGACCCCCAAAGCCATATCCATGAATTAAATTTGCGGCGGGATTTCACGACACAGCCACTTTGGAAGAAACTTCCTAGCAACCAGTCGCGCCGTTTGCGCGGCCACAAAGGAGAACCATGTCTTGTGTCACCCATTCGCGCCCGGCCACACTTGCTCCCGAGACGAATCTGAAACGGGAACAGTTGACAAGCTCGCTAAATACAGCAACCACAGTCACCATCTGCCGCAAGATTCGCGGGTACGACCCTTCGAACGAATGAGTCGTTCGGTTTGTGGCGCGTTTAAGGAAAATAAGAGCTCAATGGGGTAGAGGGGGTGATGCCTTGGCAGCATGGTTGACGTTGCCTGGCAGGCGTGGCATGTAGCCGTGGCGGTTTGGGGCTTGCGAATGGGAAAAGCATGAGTGACTGAGGTTATAAAGAGGCCTGGGGCTGTTAATGCTGTAAAGGAATTTGTTTGTACCATTCCATCAGGTTTCGATTTCTTCCTTCTACCCTTTGTTTTCGGCCTTGTTTCTCAGGAGGCGCAGGTCGCATTAATTCTTAAACTCTTCTCAATATACCCAACTACCCCACGTCGATTTATCATTTGAGATTTCGAAGCATTCTGATTATTCTATCCGATCTTTGTTTTTCTATAGCGTTTAGACCTTATTGCATACTACGATGGCTTTCAAGTATGTTCGACATGTGGCTCTTGCTGCCTCTATGCTCCAGTTGGTCTCGGCGCAGCAATCCAACATTGTTCCTGAGGACATGAGAACAGGCTTTACGGAGAGCGGAAAGGAAGTCCAAGTCTCATATACAGGGGAGGCGGTGAACGGATTCAGGGATGGGACTGTGTTTGAGAAGGATGGTGAGTCCTTTTGTCTTACAATACTCACCGAACGACTGAGCTGATCCGAATTAGATGTTGCACAGGAACCTACATTTGCTCTGGGAGACAGCTCTGGAATTTCTCCAACCACTCTGTACACTCTTGTCATGGTCGACACTACGTGCACTAATGCGCGGAAACTACACTACGTGCGAGCCAATTTCAAGAATAACTTTGACATTACCAACATCGCGACGGAGAGCCAGCCTCTACTTGAGTACAAGGCGCCTGGTTCTCTTGGGGAGACTGGCGATAACCGCCAGTACTCATTCCTCATGTTTACCAACCCAGGAAGGAAGCAGATTGATCAGCTGCAGCTCCCAGGCGATGACGAGAACTTTGACTTACAGAAATTCCAAGAAGACAATGGGCTCAATGACCCTACTGCAGGAGTAGGCATGGTTGTCAAGCTGGGAGGAGAAGCAAATTGCGAGGGTGGTGAAACAAACCCGCTCCCTTCATCAGACCTGCCTTCGGCGCAACCTCCACGAAGCACGGCCGCTAGACCTTCAGCAACAGGTGGAGGCAGCGGCGACGCATCATCAGGAGCAGCAGCACCAACTTCGAGTGCAGCAAGCCCAGCAAGCTCGCAGCCCAGCGACGACAATGAACAGGAGGCTTCTACGCAGTCAGGGTCACAGTCACAGACGGCTCCTGGAGGAGCATCTGATATCACGGCTGCAACCAGTGTGTTGGCAACACCTACTGCGTTCCTTACCAGTGCGCAACCTGATCCAGCGGGCGCTACCGGGACACAGTCGACTACCGGGCTTCCAGCCGAACAGTCGACGAATGCGGCGCCGGAAGTTTTAATAGGAGGATCGTACCGGTTGGCAGGTTCGGTGATGTTGGCTGCTGGGTTGCTAGCCTGGTAGACCGGGGGGGAGTGCATTCGGAGGGATGTCGGCGATGACGGCAGTATGGTGGAGGAAATGGACGACGCAAAAAGCATAAGACTACAGGCGTTGAATGGGTTCATCACATAATAAAGCGCATCATGATACCATGTTTGATTTGATGATTACAATATGTAGCACCAGCTAGAGGGCAGAAGAGCCTTGAATGTTATTGTTTTTGGAGTGGATACCAATTCCGAGAAGCGTACTGTTCTGTACTGTCGTCCTGCACTTGCCAGGTGCGACTGCCGTAGTTGCCAGTGTGGAGTTGGCGAGGCAGGAAGCAGTTAGCGCCCGGAAGGAGCCCAGGCGTGGCACGGCAGGGGCGAGTGGCAGTGGGACAAAGGGTGGAAATGCGTGGAAGTGTGTGGGCAATCTGTAGGAAATCTGTGGGGTCTGGTCTAGTCTTTTTCCCCCTTCTCTGCGTCTCTCGCTCTGCCTGAATAGCGCCGTGGGGAAACCCCAAGCCAGCCCCATTCAGGCAAGGCGTCCATCATCCATAGGCCGAGGCAGGAGTCGGCAATTCATCAACCCTCTGGCAACTCGACATGGATCTCATAAATGTCGGATTGACAACTCAAGACCTGTCGCCTCCACTCCAATCCCCCTTCGCCGGCCGCTGGGTATCCACGTTGCACAGTGTTTGTTGTATATCAGGAGACCTGAACCGAACTGCATTATGGCTTTAGGTAGGTTATGTCTCCGTCTCTTTTCATATCTAGAGCGCACAGCTTGCGTCGCACTCACTACAAAGCTGCTCCACATCCCATCTCCGCATTCTCAACGGAGCTCTCCAAGCTGACCACAACACACT
Source organism: Acrocalymma vagum (assembly GCA_028476805.1). NCBI lineage: Eukaryota > Fungi > Ascomycota > Dothideomycetes > Pleosporales > Acrocalymmaceae > Acrocalymma > Acrocalymma vagum. Next base: position 26,148 of record JAQGEP010000382.1, read on the forward strand.
ACAGTCCCTATCGCAGGCGCCATTGCAGGCGCATCTGCAGCCGCTGCCTATCTTGACGCCAAATACCATATTCGAAAAGACATTCACGGCATCAAAGCCCAGCGCGACAACGAACGCGACTTTGCAAAAGCAGGTATGCTATCATCATCGTTCCTTCCACTTCCGCCTCCACACGCCCCGCCAAATCTCAGCACTACCCCCGGAGATTACCTCCGTACCACCACCCTTCCATTTTCCCTCTGATTCCTTCAATTACTGACCTCGACTTTTTACCATCAGCCGCAGGTAATCGCGGCAGTCTCTGGTACTGGTTCGAAGCCCAGGTCCGACGCCTCCCCGAAACCGAAGAAGCCATCTGGTCCCGCACCGGCCGCTACACCTGGGGCGAAACTTACGCAAACGCTTGTCGATATGGCCAATACTTCCTCCAGCATGGCGTCCAGCCCGGCAAACTTGTCACCTTCTACCTCACCAACCAGCCCGAATTCATGTTTGGACACCTTGGAGCATGGGCAATTGGCTCCGCACCGGCCATGATCAACCACCACTTGGCCGGAGATGCATTGATCCATTGTTTGAAAGTAGCGGGCGGGAAATTGTTGATTGTTGATGAGGATTCGGAGTGCCAGGAAAGAATTGAGGCCGTCAGAGACAGGATTGAGGGCGAATTGGGCATGACGATTAAGGTGCTGGATAAGAATCTCAAGGGCGAGATTTTGCGCATGGAGCCCAAGAGACCGGGCGATGAGTTGAGGGTTGGTATTTCGGGTACCTTCCCCATGTGTTTGTTCTACACTAGGTTGGTGTTCCAAGAAGTATAAAACAATTCTAGGGCTAACATGACTGTAGTGGCACAACTGGACACCCTAAGGCTTGCCCCTTCGAAAGTCAGAGAGCTGGTAGCCTAGCTGGTGGCCGTATACGCAATCTTGGTCTAGAGCCGGGCCCCAACGGCGACCGATGGTATATCTGTATGCCCCTGTATCATGGCACTGGATGTACGACTGCCGTATCGTGTATGTTGTCTGGTGTCACGCTCTGTATCGGCAAAAAGTTCTCGACATCACGGTTCTGGTCCGACATCAGAGACTCAAAATCCACCGCCTTCGTCTACGTCGGAGAGACAGCTCGTTACCTACTGGCTAATCCCCCAAGTGAACAAGACCGGAACCACAATGTCAAGGTAATGTTCGGCAATGGCATGCGTCCCGATGTATGGCCTCGTTTCGTAGAACGGTTCGGCATAGAGACAGTGGCGGAATTCTTCAACAGCACAGAAGGTGTCTTCGGGCTTCTCAACGTATGCAGGGGGCCTTTCCTCGCAACATCAGTCGGTCACCACGGTCTCATCGCCCGTTTAATGCTCCGGAACACATACGTACCAGTTGAAATTGACTACGAGACCAACGCAATCAAGCGGGACCCCAAGACAGGATTCGCTAAGCGGGTACCATATGAAGAAGGTGGCGAAATTATTGTCCAACTACCCTCGGAGTCCACGTTTGTAGGATACTACAACAACCCGGAAGCGACTCAGAAGAAGTTTGAACGCAATGTATTCAAGAAAGGCGATCTGTGGTATCGCACTGGCGACGCTCTCCGAAGAGATGGAGACGGCCGTTGGTACTTCCTCGACCGGTTGGGTGACACATTCCGATGGAAGTCCGAGAACGTTAGTACCGCTGAAGTTAGTGAGGTGGTGGGGCATTTCCCAGGTGTTGTAGAGGCCAATGTCTACGGTGTCGAAGTGCCCGGTCATGACGGGCGAGCCGGTTGTGCCGCTATTTATATTGATCCCGCTCAGGCATCCACCTTCAACTTCAACGCTTTACTTGAACACTGCCGCGCGAAGCTGCCCCGCTACGCTGTACCCGTGTTCATCCGAGTTCTTAACAACTTGACGACGATGCACAACAACAAGCAGAACAAGGTGCCTCTGAGGAATGACGGGTGCAATTGGCAGAAGATCATTGAGCGAACCGACAAGGAGGCTGCGGAGAAGGGATTGAGTAAAGAAGATATCAAGTATGATACCCTATATTGGTGTCCAGCAGCGATTAGCAGCATCAAGGGATCGGGTGAAGAGGACCTAGGCTATGTAGAGTACAAGATGGAGGATTGGGAAGGACTGAAGAGGGCTGCGCCGCACTCTAAACTATAGATAACTATGTTTAGACGGTTAGTTTAGATGGGGGGATATGTTTTAGAGGAGAGTGGCAGTGTCGGATGCCTGGTTGAGATACACTTGGTTTTAATACATCTGGCTAGATGGGAAGCAAGTGGAGTGGAGTAGTACTATAGGATATTTTGTGGGTTGTTATACCTTGTGCAATTTTACGCTTTTTCTCGGGCTACAGTTGTTGCGCGTGTTGCAGGTTCAGGTGAACGTAGTGAAAATGTGTAGGATGGCGTGGGCAGTAAATGCAAATTTCCGTAAAGTCACCATGGGGCACTTCTCTTCTCTTATATTGAGACAATCATTCTCGGGAAAATCAAACCCTCTTTTTCTTTTCTTTTCTGTCTTTTTTTAGGTACTTATGTACGGTGCAGGGGCGAAATAAGATACTTACATAGTGGTCTTGCTTTTTTTTTTTTTCGCGGGGGGGGGGATAGGCATAGTCTGTTTTTTTCTTGGTGCGGGTACATGTAATATAAAACTGGAAGATAGTATTGTTTGGTATAGTTGAATCGGGGGTGGAGACGGAGGCTGGATCGGAGGTGTAGAGATGTTTGCTGTGCTTAGTGTGATTATGGTGCATGTGGATGTGGATGAGGATGAGGATGTGAGGCGCGGAAGAAATTAGACATGTGGCGTTCTGGGGAAATAGCGGGGAAGTGCTATTTACGTCGGTGGGAGAGGAAGGTTTGACGGGTTGTATGAATAATAGAGGGTTTTTTGGGGGAGTGTATGTGTATGGCGTGGTGTGGAAAGGGGAGTGGTGGTGTGCTGTGGCGTACTGGTATAATGGGGACCTTTTTCTTTTTTTCCTCGGTCGGTGGGTTTGTAAATGGTTTTTGTGCGTGTGGTGTAGTTTTCTCCTGTTGTTTTGTTTTTTATTTTTTATTTTTTATTCTTTTTTTTTGG
>JAQGEP010000383.1:1064-29049 GCA_028476805.1 Acrocalymma vagum
AATAACGTGTCTCTCTAGGTCGAGAGACGCACCCCGGAAAGAGACAAACCCACGGTTTAGGCCTCTAAAGTCCCTCCAAGCCGTTGAAGATATAATCGATGTGTTACTGTTCCACAGCCATTTCTCCTCTAGGGAACCAGTCTGCAACGAGAACTACCGCGGTGTTGTTCATGCTGTCGATCGTTCCGTTGACGCCATCGATTGCCGCTCCAGTGGCCCCCTGCTCAATCGCGATTATGGGAGTCTCTTCAAAGTTCGGAGTACTAAAGGAAAACTTCTATCAAGGAAAGATATGCCTCCAAGCCTTGAAAAGCAGGATTCACTTCCTGATCAAAATGAACGACGAATCCATAGTTCGACAGTCGACCAAGTCAGTGATACTGGGAAGGCGAAGGTCATGAGTTATGGGGACCTTAAGGAGGCACGAGAGAAGCGTGCTGAGTAAGAGGCTGCGAAAGAAGCCACAGGGAAGGGAAAACGTGACGGTTGAATCTGCGCAGGATTGGGTCTTGTACCTTGGATTTCTCGAGTCGTACGCAGCTATATACAGTCTCATAAATGGGCGACTGAAGCAGCTGTTGTTGGTCTGCGCTTATTACTTCGGCAGACGCTGAGGGCATGCAGCAATCCCCTGCCACGTTGATGTGTACAAGTCTCTCTTCTTGCCATGAAGACTCATCGGTCACATCTTCAGTGACTGAGCCCGCAGCAGAAGCGTTCGCAAGGAGTCATGACCGACAGCGAGGGTGTATAGCAACTTCATTTACTCACCAGGAAGTAACGAGTGAGACGGAGCACCAAATGGTCGGTTCCTTACGCTTTGCAACAAATAGGTAGTTAATGCGTAAACTAGCCCGGAAAATGTTCTCGTTGTACCTGCGAGGAATATGTGGTCGATGAGAATCGTTTTGCCACTACGACATTCTATGAGAAGCTTCCGGACCTCAAGTGCACTTGCAATCATCGATTTCATGGCCATAGTATCACACCTAAGTAGGAAGGAGGAGGAGGGGAGATGGGTGAGAGGTGGTCTCTATTAGGGAACGTTCAAGTCATATAACAGCTAGCTCAGAACATAGCATCGTAATGGGTATCCAGCTACCTGAGCAGTGCTACGATAGTCTCAATATCCTCTCCGTACCCTCCTCCCCACCTATTCAAACATGCGCGTCGGTTGCGGCCAGCGGTGGCTCGGCAGTCCCGTAGATGCTGCTGCAAAGCCTTCTCGCTATCGAAAGATCGGTCGCAATCGTCACAATCAAAGTACTGAGCATGAGCGGCGGCGTCCCAGAAGCGCCGCGCATGGCGATCGCATGTTGTACAGTCGAACTCGTGCGCCGAAGAGTCTCGTTTGTTCTGCTGCAGAGCCTTGTTGCTGCCGAAATCCCGATCGCAGAGTACGCAACGAGGCCTCATAGTGTCAGGATTGTGGTAAGTACACTTCGATTTACCGAGATTTGATGGGCACATCAGGCTCAGCGTGAAGACAGTGAGTCCACATGTCACTCATTCCGAGCTGACGACGGCAGCAATGCTGTGTAACCTATGACAAGATCGCCCTCACCTGATCGGTGCCGACCTCATTCTATATGGCACGATTATTCGTATCCATTGAAAAGGAATCTTTCTCCTCCTTCGCGTCGAACATTTGGCCATTCTCACAATGCCTCCCAAAAAAAAGAAGCCAACCACGAAACAGATGACGACCAAAAAACCGAAGCCGAAACTGCAGCCGATTAAGAAATGGTCGATGTATCCCTCACTCCACAATGACATGTCCGACCTCCTTCGTGAAGACAACCTCTTCTTTAGCTTCTATGAGAAGGACGATGACAATAGCTCCATAAACGATTACGACACGAATATTATGGGTCGATTTACTTGTTGTAATAAGGCATGCCGAGCTATCTGGACAAGCAAGCAAATAGCCATCACTATAAGGAGATATTCACACGAGCGATATAATGCAAGAGTTTATCATCAATCCTGCAAGCGCTGCCAGACGACGAGTAAACCACAACTAGATCATTCATACGCAGAAAGAATCGCATATCGTCTCAAAAAGTGGTGCGGTATTCAGATGGAGGTCCCACCCTTCTCAGGGCGGAGTGATGGTCCACACAGGAGCGATCTATGTGAAAGGTGCAAGCAGGGTCATTGCAGCAAGATAGAACTGTGGTTTTAGCGAACTCGCAATTGTTTTGACCCACAAGTGTCGCCGAGATTTAAGAAGTAGCGTAAAGAGAACGTAATTAAGAGCAGTTTCTCATCATGCCTCTTTATACTATGCCTTCTCTTTTGCTTCGATGGGCGTTCAATCAACTTTCTCCGCTGCTTTGTACTCAAATTAATCCTTTCCTGGCTCAGCATGTCCTAATCTCCCGCTGCATGGCTCATAGCCTCTCTCGTGTGGGGAAGGAGTACTTGTTCTTACACCAAGCAGCGCCAAGAGGGTTGATTGGCATTGGATGAGTACAAGTTCAAGAAGTTGAAGCCAATTATCTTTCCAGATTGCTTGAGCAATATCTTCTCCCTTACGTAAGACTTTGGTGAGCTCGTTCACTGGTCCTGCTCCAGTGGTGTCGTCCCGATCATCTTTGAATGGAATAGATATATCCTCAGCTGTTTCTGAAGGCTTCTTCTCTCCATGCTTGGCAGCTCTACCTTTGTGGATTGTGAACCAGTCATCGGGGGCCTCCGAATATTTGCTGAATTGGACATCAGTATCCTCTTCCTCATCGATAAGAGAATTGGTGGGCGGATGGGACCGACTAAGTGTCTTCTGTGGAGGAGGCGAACGGGATTTGAGCGTCGTTGGAGGAAGTTCTTCGATTATCTTGCTATCCGTATGGGAGTTATTTTCCGTATTCTTATGTAGGAATGCTCGCTCCTTTAGTGGGAACTTCATCAGCAGTCCTTCGTCAGAAGTATCATCGTCGCTCTCAGCAGACCAATCTCTCTCTGCATCTTCAAGGTCTATTGCTCTGAACTGTTCAACCGTTTCATCAAATCGAAGAAGTTTCCTTTTACCTTGGTGAAAGGATTGTGAGCCTAGCGTGTGAGGAGGAGAGAGGTAATCCATGGCCACTCTGCTAACTGATTTCGATCGTGTTTTGTACGTAATAGAGTCCGTGACTGCCCCATCAACCATTGGACAATCTCGAATTCGGTCGGCTGAAGCACTACCATGTTCTATGTGCACTTCGCCAACCCGCTTCTGCAACACAACTTCCGATATACTTCGTTTCTTCAGTATGGGCCTTTTGCTTAGGAAACATATGTGTTTAGGAAATGCAATGGTAGGCTCCGATATGAATGCGGCACGTGAGGATTTTGAAGACTGTAGTGGTCCATAAAGCGAATTGTAATCAGAATCCTTAAGCCTAAGTCGAATAAGCTGCAAGCCTTAATTGCATAGGGATTTGCAAATAGGGGTGTGTGGAAATTTACCAATTGATATTCTCCAGTGGAATGGTTTTGAGCTTGTATTTTGATTTAGCCCATGTCCGCCACAGTGCATTCTCAAAGCGTGACGGACCGTCACGTGGTCCAGCATTCGAGACTATATATCTCCATGACGACCACATATCCTCTTCCTGCCAATCATGCGAAAGGTAATCGACCTGTCTTAATGGTTTGTGTCGTATTGCAATGTCGTCAGAAATGGATACAGGAGTGAGATTGTAGGTGGCAGCAAAAGCAGAGTCATCAGTTGACGAAGAAGCATTGCACCAGTGCTCATTTTTTAGGTTGCATGGAGGCTCGGAGAATTTCTGCAGTCGTAAAGGGCAATTTTGCTTAAGGGGAAAAGTGCTCTCTGCCATATTCCTGGGTTTCTCGTTAAACGACAAGCCACTGGCCACCATCGACGATAAGGGCAAAGGCTTACAGGTCATTTTGAGAGCTCTTCGGAAACAATGGCGTAGAAAATGAGGATTGAACAGATATACGGTCTACGAGATTCACCGGCGCATATCGTGGATTTCCACTACGCAAACACGGTGTAGGGGAGTCTAACTGAGAGGGAGGTGGTGAGAGGGACTGGCGCGCTGGAGACAAGCAATATGGATATGCATTAGTCTGGGTGAAGAAAATGTCTGGCATGTTGACAATGAAGGAACCCAATGGATGCGAAGGCTGCTAGATACGGCTCTCCCAGGTTGGAGGGCCCTTTTACGTCCGTTTCCCCACATCTCCCGACGGTGGGCACCAATGTGCCAATATGTTGTTCCCTTGTAGCAATTCAATACTGCAACATGCACGTATGTTTCCACCATTTACGACTTGACGTAACGCACACCCAATATGCATATGCTTAATTGGGACCCAGGCAGCAGTCGCCACAGATACAAGCTCGCCATTGCACAATTCTCCACAACGTTCCGCGCGGGGTATCGGGGTGATCTGCACGCTAATACATTGCAATGCCTAGGCCGCTGTCCGTTTCTCCTAATCGACAGAACACATGAAAGTAACGCATAGATGTGTCCAGTTCGCTCATGCCAGTCTCAACTTTAATCATTCTACGCTCTCTGTGCCGACGAGGGTGGGGGGCCGAAGCAATAAATCCCTCTTCCGCTCATTCTCGAATGTGACGTCATAACTCTAAGTCTCTAAGTAACTGCCTGCTAATCCCAACAATCCCCACTCGCCCAAGCGCTGGAGCACAGCCGATAACCCTTCACAAGCGACAGAGTATCGTCAATGCTTTCCATGAACTGCTGAATATCCTGGCAGAGATAGTATCGAGCAAGCGAGCCGAATGCACGTACAATGTGTGAGCCATTATCAACTGCAAAATAGAGATGCTAATAGTGGTTCATCACAATGATAACTGGCAAGATGATGATACGGTGACCGACATCTTTGCGAAGCTGGCCGATTCGCTCACGCCACACACATAGCCTGTTCAGCCCGTATCTCAGATCATCGGTAAAATGGCAGGCGCTTGTACCTCGAAAATTTGGGAGGAGCAGTACTGAATAGTAATAGACTTTTGTTAAAAGCCCTATGTAGCTTCTATATATAGATTGCCTGAAGGTGATAGGAAGCGGCTGTTCTTTAGGTTCTGGTCTCTCTGATTAGTAACTTTAGAATTAGTTAGGTTTGTGCTCTCGGCGTGGGTAAGTTGTCCTGCATATCACGGTAATGGGGATTCTTGTAGCATTGTGGAGGGGCAGCCATATAAGCAGGCCCTGGGATTGTGTATCGCCTTCCGTGCGCCTGATTTTCCCTTGTTGCCCGACGGATCGTGTGCCTTTGCCCCAGGACTCTGCGTTGTCAAGTTTAGCTTGGCCGAATCTCGACTCCCCCCAGTCTCTGGAAATGGAGGCACCAGCCCCAAAAGACTTTCACCTGGAGTTGTTTCTTGACTCCAAATGCTATGACAAATGCTTTCGCTCCGGGTCAATGCATTTGCGCCGGTCCGAAATAACCAAACTACTTTCGTGTGGGCCAGCTCGGCATTATTATCGGAATGGCGCAATATGCGTAGCCAGCGAATCAGTTTCTTGAGGCAGTTGAAGCTGACAGCCGAGTCGCTTTGCGCATTGATGCCCGCTAAGGAAAGTTCGAGAAAGAACATTGATATAGCTTGCGTGACTTCCAAGTTCGTGTTAGTTATTAGGAAGGCGCTGTTTCTTAAAGGAAGTGGGAAAAGTTACTGTGGGGTACGACGCTACAATGCAATTCTAGATTGGACGCTTGCCCTAGAGCAGGTTGGTCAAGTAATGTTGCTGCTAGGGCTTGTGCAGCATGTACACAAGTCGTCCCCATGATTGTTCGAAGGGATTGGATCGTCTCCCATATCGCATGAAAAGTTAAGGTATGGCTGTGTGATTAGAATTTTTCCGGCAAAGTAGGTGACATGAAGCACCATGTATTCGCTTTCAGAGAAAATGCACCGGTGATTATTTATTTGCGTGGCCAATAGCGATGGCGCTGAGCGGCGAATTAACCAAGGACGTTCGTTGTATTTCATTGCAGCACAGCGTGGATTGCTGGTTTGGGTAGGGACGTCGAGGCCAACGCCTGCTCGCCATTCTTCTAGTGCAGCCATCGTTGACGAGGCCATTTTCCAGCATGTCTGTAGATAGTTTCCGGATCCAGTGTTTGTGGAGAGTGTCGCTAGTATCCTGTTGATAATAGATTGGATCTTAGTGCGGGCGGCGTCATGGAAGTGCTGTGACGGCTGCGAGGTGGACAGTTCCGCTGTCACTGGGCCAATGTTGTAGATACCAGAAAATGACGGAGGGATGGGCTGTGGCGAGGAGTTTAGATCTACCGTTTGAGAGCAGCTGTGTATCGTGGGATGCAGCCTGAGAGGGAATTTTTGCACTGGGTGGGTTGGGTGCATTGAGAACAGCGGCTCACTAGAGCTTTCAACATGGTTGTAGGTTTGTGTGATGGAAAATAAACAAGACCGCTCTGTCTTTTTGATATTTGCTGTTGGTGTCCCATTTGCAAAGTCCTGATTTGTATAAGAGGGTGGCGAAGGTGTTGGATGCTTGACCTAAGATAATTAACCATATCGATCTCCATCGAACTATGATTGGGACTCTTCATATGCCTTACTATGTCAAGCGCGTTAATTATTCGTTTGCGTTCTTCGTCACCCTCGCGCATGCAGAGCTCTTTTAAGACACAGATGAGGAAATTATTCTGCTCAGTGACGCTGGTTTTGCTTTATCGTAGCTCGTAGCCACCCATTGCATCAAGGAGTTTAGCGCGGTCACGAGCGACACCTCGACAGAGCGGCTTTTACCGATACACGTTCTAAGAGGTCCAAGAGTTTCTCTGTCATACGATTTATCATACGATGATTTCTGCATCAGTGCAGATCAATCCCCAACGATGTTCAATATATAGTCTATTAAAAATTTCCATCCAATTAGAAGGTTCGCTAAATGGCAGCTCGCCAATTGTGTATGGTGTGCATTCAGATTCATAGTCCTCTCCACCCACCAAGCTTACTTGTACGACAGGCGCAACTTTAGGATATAAGTTATCGAGCCCCGACCCAACGAGCAGCGCAACGTAAAAGTTATGTCCAACCCGCACCAGCATACGTCTTTTCCGCTTTCTAGCTGCTCTTTTTTTGCGCATACAGGACATCTTCGCGCGCAAGTCCATAGTCGTGGTCAACTATAAAAAGCATCAATGTCACTCCAGGAGGCAGTGTTACGGGGGGATCAGGGCACTGTGAAGACACTACTCAGCAATAATAGAAACGCCAATATTAAAGAGGAATATAGGGCTGCACTTCAGGTTGCAGCGTCGTTGGGACACCGGGGCATTACGATGCTACTACTCGACCATAGTGCATCCGTCCATATCAAAGGCAGTGAATACTGGAATATTGGCCGGACACCGCTGTTGTTGGCCGCAATCAACGGGCACCACACTGTAGTAGAACTACTACTTGCTAAGGACGATGTTGATGCCAATATAAGGGATAATAAAGATCGGACGCCACTTTGGTGGGCCGCAGCGAACGGGCATAAGATAGTAGTAAAGGTCCTACTCTCTAAGGGCGGTATCGATCCTAACCCCAAAGACTACGAATATGGGCGGACACCGCTATAGTGGGCTGCAGCGAGTGGCTACGATGCAGTGGTAAAGCTGCTACTGTCTAGTAAGGACGTCGACCCGGACCCGAGAGACACGAAATATAGTCGCACACCGCTATCGTGGGCCGCAGCGAACGGATATGATGTGGTGGTGAAGCAACTGCTTGCTACAGGCGGCGTCAACCCAAACTCCAAAGACACTGAGTACGGTCGTACGCCTCTGTGGTGGGCCGCAGAAGAAGGGCACGATGCGGTAGTAAAGCTGCTTCTTGCGAACGACAATGTTGACCCCAATGTTATGGATACTGAATATGGCCAGACGCCACTCTCGGTGGCTGCAGGGAAGGGGCATGAGGCGGTGGTAGAATTGCTTCTCGCGAACAACAGCGTCCATGTAGACTCCAAGGACTTCAATGGTCGAGCGCCCCTTTCGTGGGCCATTCTGAACGGGCATGGTTCTATTGTACAAATGCTACTCTCAAAATATAACCCCGAAGGCCTATAGTGGAATTGACGGAGCTTCTTCCGCCACATCTTGATGTTCCACCAGTCACGCACACGGACCTCCTCGATGCCTGTTTTCTATATCGTCAGCTTTCCTCTGGTCGAGAGTGTCGCCAAAACCCGCTATAAAGTCCGCGATGATATCCGAATTGGCCGACGACAGGGAGGTAGTAGGTGACTGGCTTCGTACTTCGAGTTGCTCGGCCTCAGGTTGGTCTGACCGAACCCGTGCTTCATTGTGAAGCACTGTTGGCACCAGGGGGGGTGGTTCGGACGGATTAGTGGTTCCTGTGTGTCGCCGTCACCCTAGCATTCGCAACAAGGATCACTATCTAAGAAAAGTTGCCGAACTTCCCGTTGTGGCGGCAGGCAAAAACCTTCTCCAACATTTCCGGGTTCCCCGATTAGACAGCGGGATCCAAAGATGCGATGTGATGCATATTTAGAGATGCGGGTGGTACCAGTATGGTGCGCAGAGGCTTGCATAAGATTTGGTGGTTGGGGAGCTGGCCCAGTCTCGGGCATGATTGGGTGCGGTGGTCGAAATCGCCGAGACTTTGACCCTTGCGTGATCGCATCGCGCATCGACATGCTCAATAACGATCGCGATCTGCACAAGGGACGCATAAAGCAACATTCGACATGGCTGCATTCTACGAAACGACCCAGTTCTAGATTTGTTTTCACTATGGTGACCATACTCTGTAAGTAACATGTGGAGATGGAAAGAAGCGGATTGGCGACCCATTATAGCGGAAGACTGCGGGATGTGCCGTTAGGCTAAGATACTTGATGCGCGTCGAGGTCTCATCAGTGAGCTCTTGTCAGGGTATCTAACGACAAAGAAATCTTGCACATATCGGGGGGCCGGCTTTGGTGCGTTACGACCCGGGTTAGTGCGAGGTTATGGCGCACCACCCCCGATATGTGCAAGCGAAACCCCGCACCAAGTCGCGAGCTGTCCGCGACGAGGTACCATCGCACGCGAATTCGGGCGAGGAGGTACATAGATCAACCCCTGACTGATACTTTACATGTGGCTGCGTAACGTTACGTGTAAGATTTTACATGTGTACATGTGTGTCCGTCGTCGTTGCCATTGGCTCCTAGTTCTAGTCTGCCAAGGAGGGGCCGGCAGGGATGAAGCCTCTAGCCGAGCGGGCCTTTGGACCTCCAAAAAGAGATGTGGTGAACGAAAGGTCCTCTAGCACGTACGATGTTGGCAGATAGCAAGCCCTGCGCGTCGTGGCGCCAGGTAGACGTCTCTGCCTACTGTCTCTTTTGAGGTATATGTACCATAGTCGTTGCAGCATTGCGAGTAGTCTGTAGAGTGAAAGCTAAGTACAATCGAGTTCATGTTCCTGGATTCTTTCATTTCCTCCAACATACGAACCCTGTCTGATAGAAGCGCCTGACTCTTAAATAGTACTGTGTACTGTAATACTATGAGCTACAGTAGCTTGTTGCTAACGTACGACGAATTTGGTGATGGACGATGGATATAGTCACAATTCATTAATAACTACAACCTACCCAGTCTGAACGCTTGCTACTACGGGCTTTATGGGGGCTTCTGAAATAGTACTTTTAAAGGCCCCCCCCCCCTCCCAATATAGCTAGCTAGCTAGGTGCATAATTCCCACTGCTTATTTAAATTGGATATTCTTGCAAAGCCAATCCAAAGAGCGCGGGCCCCGCAGCTGTTCAAGCTGATCGATAGCCTGCCTCTCATCTCTCGCCACGCCATCTTCCACGCGCCGTCGTACCTCCCTGATTACCTTACGGCGCCGGCTGTAGAACATGGCCTCGCTGCCGGCCCGCCAGCGCGCGCCCCAGCAGCGGTCAAGCGCCTCGATCGAAGGCCCACCGGCCAGCCCTAATGTCCACTCGGTCCAGAGCTGGAGGACCGAATTGCTTCCCCGAAGCATCTTATATGCCCTCGGCGGCGCCTGCGGGTCGAGGATGAACGGCGCAGGCTGAGCTGTAGCCTCTGCTAGCTGCGAAGATATCTGCGGGGGTATCTGCGGAGGTATCTGCGGAGGTGGCCGCGGCGGCAGATGGCCAGGGTATCCGGCGTGGAGCGATGGATTCGATGCGTCGGCGGGCGGCACGGGTGGATGCGCGGCTTCCGTGGGCCCTATCCAGATACCCGTCCTCCCTTGCTGGATCCAGATGGGCGCGAACGACGCTGACGACCTCTCTATCTCGTCCAGGCGCCCTAAGATCGACTGTATGCCCAACCGGACCCCTTTGATCTCCAAGATCGCGGCCTCGTGCCTCAGCTTGGATACGGCTTCTTGGGCGGGCCAGTACTTCTGCATTATCAACTCATCCGGTATCACGGCATCGGCCAGGGAGCTCTCCACCCGCGCAGCGAATCTGCGGTATTCCTCGCAGTTGAAGAGTGAGTCCTTCCACAGGGGATGGCGTGGGAATTCCTTCCGGAGGACCACTGAGTCCTGCAACATAATCACCCTAAGAGCGAGGAGGAGGCGTAGGAAGCCCGAACCCGCAAGGTCAAGCCGTACAACCTCGTTATCGGCCCTGTCGGGGTGGTAGGTCTCCATACGTCTCAGCCACACGTCCGCATCGGGCCATATCTTTGAGCAGAGAGCCGCGTCTGGCGCCTCCCGCGCGCGGGGCAGGAAGTAGCCCTTCCCTTCCTTTGGGTAGCCGGCGATTGACCGCATAAAGCTGCGCGGTAGGTACGGTAGCTGAGGTAGGCACCCGTCATCGCGTCTGTATTCCAGCGTCCGGCCCGCCTGATCTGGGTCTCCTTGACGCCGCTGAGTTCCGCGTGCCGGACGCTCTGTTTGCGGGCGCTGTGGGTCTTCTCCTTTGAATGGATGCCTACCGCCTGGAACATCCTCCTATTCCACTCATACTGCGTGTAGTAGCTTAACGGCCGCCCGGGCACTTTAACGCTACCCGGGAAAACGTAGAGGTTGTAGTAATCCTCTGGCTGTCTGAACGACGGGAACTTCTCGGCACCGTCCCTGCCCCAGCGGTAGAAGAAGTAAAAGGCCAGGGCGGAGAGAGGGCAGAGGATTGGGTCAGAGCTCCGCATACAACCCATGTATTCAACCTTGCCGAACTGATTCTGCTTTCCCTGCCTCATTGACATGACCATGCACGGCGCCGATTCATCCGACTTCGGCCCTTCATTCTCCAGTTCAATGAGTATGAGGTCCGCAAGCTGAACATCTCGCCTACAGTTGAGCCAGGAAGTAGTGTGCATTCAGGCGTCCTGCTGACTACGAAAGAAATGATTTTCTCGGCCAGGTGGGGCTGTTTTGATCGAAACTTTTCGTGACTAAGGGGCTGCGGCGATTCAGATGAGACTCATTTTAACAAAATAAATAACAGACAACAGGTTAGATGCATTGATTGGGCATTAAATTTCGGGGTCAGAGCTCATGGGTGGCCTGAATGTACACTACTTCCTGGCTCAACTGTACTCTCACCCCGTGTAACGGTAGCGTGGCCTAATAGATGCTCCGCGGCAGTCCGTAAATGCGACTCAACAGAACCGGGTAGCTTAGCGGCCGTCTCCCAGCACCAGGTGATCGCCCGTTTAAGCCCTTTAACATCGTAGCCGCCGGTGATGGTGAATAGGCCCCGATCGATAAAGTGGACGCGCTTCATCCTCTCTTCATCACGGCGAACGCTCTCAAGCACTGCTGACAGCTTCGCGCCCCGCAACGGCAGTGAGGGCTGCTTACCGCCTTCCGCTGACTGCGACTGCCATGCATAGAGCTCAGTAATCGCGGAGACGTAGCTGTTGACGACTGAATATCGGATAGTCTCGTTGAATAGGGCATCCAGAGCGTCCTCATCCCCCTCCTCCCTATCCTCCCTATCCTTCTCTTCCTCTTCCTCTTCCTCTTCCTCCTCTTTTCCCACCCTTCCTTCCCGTTCTCCAGTCGCTTCGGCCGATTTGGCTATCTTCCGCCTCTTCCTTATCTTTCCCCGTTCACCCTCTCTCCACATCTCCTTCCGTTTCGTCTTACGGGCTTGATAGCCGGATGCCCGCGATTCGCGGGTGATAACTTCTTGCTCCAAAAAGAGGCAGAGTTTATCTTCTGTCACCCAGGCACCATCCGTATTTCCTTCCAACCTTGCGCACCAGTCTTCCCACTCCTTCTGCTTTGGCTCGTACGCCCTCGCCGTGTTTTTCGGGCGCTGGGCCTTGTAGATTTCCCGCAGACGCGCCGTCTGGGCATCAAATTGGCCTTGAAGGCCACAGGGACCATCATCGTAAGAAGCCACCGCGGCGGGGATGGTTTCTTTTGGCCGTGAAGAAGCAGGAGCGGTCCGCAATGTGATAAGGTTCCCGGGGGTCTCCATTTCCCGCACCCTAATACGGGCAAAACAAAGAGCACAAGGCCGGAAAAGCGAGAGGGAAACGCATCCCTTCTTACGTCCCCAGCAACGCGCCCCGCAACCCACTCACCACCCGGCTCATGCCGCTTTCCCCCCATACTAACCTCATACTAACCTAGACCCCAAGATGGCGTCGAAATTTTGGGGGGACTGGTGGGAAGCCCCTTATAAAACACAGGTTGACCTGGGAGCCGTGCGCCGCCATCGGCGCTATGACCGTAACCTGAGGTTACGCTACCATCACCTGACCCATGGATACCTGGAGATATCATGACTAGCTCATTTTAATACCTAGGTATCTTATCTGGACTCAAGTACCTTTCCCCCCAGGAAACCACCTAACGAAGATGTAATGCTGCAGTTAACCGTGACACCTAGAAATTCCTTTTTTTTTCTCACCGTTCAGATGTTGAATGTTGTCGTAGGCAGTCGGAGCGATGGAACCCCCCCCCCCCTCCGCCCAGGTAACACGCAATTGCGGAATTCTCCGGTATTGGTTAACAGCAAAAAGTAAAGTGCATCATCGGCGGTCCTGGAGATTCCATTTCGCATTCAAGGTCCCTATTAGCTCACTCTAAAAGCTAACGTGAGTCAACCCGCTTTACCTGTTCCGGATAGTTATGACATGATCTTGGAGTATTGAGAGCTTAATCCAACTGCTTTAGGTGGCGCCAGGGCGCATATTATCCTAAGCACATTATCTCAACGTTCCAATGCCCAATGCCTCAGCTGCCTCCAGGTTGGAGGGCCCTTTAATTTCCATTTCTCTAACTCTCTGACGGTGGCACCAATGCATTGTAATGCCTAAGCCGCACGACATAAGTGGGCCTAGACATGTCTGTCCGTTTCTCCTGTCGACAATCGACAAAACACGTGAAAGATACATCGGCGTGTCCAGCGCCCTCCTTCTAGTCTGAACTTTAACCACTCTACGCTCTCTACGCCAGGAGGATTGGGCGCTGATGCAATAAGCCCCCTCTTCTGCTCACTCTCGAATTTGATGGCATGACTTCTAACTGCCTGCTAACCCCAACAGTCCCTACTCGCCTAAGTGCCGGAACACAGCCAGTAACTAGTAACCCTTTACAAGCGACAGGGTATCGTGAATGCTCTCTGTGAACTGCTGAATTTCCTGGCAGATATAGTATCGAAGAATGACGAGCAAGCGAGCCGAATGCACGTGCAATGTGTGAGCCCTTATCAACCGCCAAATGGAGATGCCAATAGTGGTTCATCAAAACCATGCCTGATAACACGATGATATGGTTACCTACGCCTTTGCGAAACTGGCCAAGTCCCAATCTGCACTTGGGGCCTTCCTCAACCCGCTAACCTTGATCCCAAAGCGGGGAATAGAGTGATTGTTTAGCCTTGCAAAAAGTGTTACGCTGAGTCCTCAGCCATGAGTCGTTAAGACATGGATTGCGGGACGATGTCGACCGCGAAGTCGACGAGTTAAGGTTCGGAGCACACAGTTTTTGATGGAGCAGGCACGGGATCTGAAAGCCAGCCGCTGCTGTTGACTGTGAAATAGTATATATGTTTTCCTAAATTCGATGTGAAATTGGTGACGGAAAGCCAAGAGAATTGCATTTATACTGAGGCAACTAGAAAACATCCCTACCCTCCTTTTCTCTCACTTTTCTTCGTATAAACAGCCCACCAATGCAAACGTCCTACTAAGTGTTCACTATCATGTTAAGCTTACTGGAGCTCGTGCATTCTATACATAGATGGGTGTGGTCGTGGTGGCCATTCTTCTTACTAATACAGGCATAGCCTGGAATGTCCTAGCCTCTGGTTTTAACGTCTGTCTTGTGTGTTGTGGATTTAATACTGAGACATACCCTTCCATCTTATCTATAGCTTCAAGTTCTTGTGCTAACACCTGCAACTTGAATTTTAGGGTTTGAGTAAACAGGTAGTCGTCGACCGGCACAATCTTCCCATGCGGAGTGCAGAACGGTACTTGCTCGGGAAGGTCGACGTGCACAGGCGTTGGTCGATGGCTGAACCGGATATCGGCTGTCGGTGGGGCTCTTATTTGCTGGCAATAAGGAAGATGATATGCCACTTTGTGGTGTTGCGCATCCAAACGTGTGTTAAACTGAAGCGGTGCGGTTGATGTAAGCCTGCCCTGCATAGGTGCGTCGCCGATATCTAATGGTTGGGTACTCTAGATCAAGTTAGCACGTATAATGGGGTTTGGGGAGCTATAAGTATGATTTGTGCGGGTGGTGGTTACTAATGCGATGGAATTACTACTTGCCCACTGGTTGGATATGGTCGCCTTAGGACCGTAGATGGCTATGCTTCCGGCCATGGGATGAAGACGCGTCGGTCCGGAATATCGCTCCAATGTCATCTACTTAGACAAATTGCTTGAATCTGATGGGGGTGGTGTTTGCCAATATAAAAATGGGCTTTTAGAGATGTGCCCTCTTTGGCATATATATATATGGCCAAGCTGTCCGAAGAGGACCATGTACCTGGACCATGTCGGCGCACATTTTGCGGGGGCGGGGAAACGGTCTCGCGTTCATCACAGATAGCGATGCATCTCAACAGCCGCCATGTCGCCAAAAAAAAGCCAGTCATAGGTCTCAAGCGAAGAAGGTTTAAGGTAGCGAAAACAAAGCAGGGGCGAAGATCGGCGATACCAAAGATTACATGTTGTGATCAAACGCAGCGAAGGTTTCAATGGCAACGTTTAATGAAGCTGCGGAGCGCTATAATATCACCTATTTTTGTGGGATAGCTGCGGTGCATGACTATGATGAATACACAAGCATCTCCAGTACGTTAAAGAGGCATTATATGATACTAGGCGCAGAAAACTTTCTTGGCAACGCGGGATCTCCTAATGGAATGGAAGCTCCGTGGGCACGGCCGAACGTGGGTGATAAAATGTATGTCACTACTGCTTAATACTGGCCTAGGTGTCAACTACTAATCTGAGATGTCCGGCGCACTGATATGTTGATATATGTGTGCGTGTTCTGCATGTGCATGCGTAATGGGCGTCAAAAGTAAAAAGTACTGGGAAGTTCCTTACCGGGCCTAACTACTCAACAAAAGGCGAAAGAAGTGAGCCGCTGCTTGTATTCCTACTTGAACTTCACGAACACCAGAAGAAGATTGCGTCAGGTTGGGTTTCAAGCCCTAATGCTAACTATATGCTCGTCTTCACTCGCTAAAGAAAAGACAAGGGAAGAGCTGACGATTTCTTCGGTCCGTAATTCCATCTCATCTGATCGTAACACGGCATATGTTCAAAGCCAGACATGCATATGTCGACGATTGCCCCCGATTGGGTCGTCTTCCTGTAGGGACGGTAAACTCTAAAGCAGGGCGTCGCGTTAATCGCGCCTGCTGACCATGGTCAATTATACGGTTGATAAGCGCGGCAGCTCGGATTCACGCAGCCGGACGCCACACGGTTTCGAATGGGTGCGCAAGCCCCCGCCTCTCATCCTTGAATTTGGCTAGTCTCTAGATATTTCCTCGAAGAGCTGGGAATAGTGCCACATCAGAATACAAGGACAATAACTAGTACAAGGAGGATCATAAATAGGTAGGTACGATGGTCTATTCACTTTCATAGAGAATTTATGAGTGCGGTGGCTTTTGGGTCCAGCCCGTCATGAGTCTCCGTGGTTACAACAGACCCTCGTGTGGGTGTTCCCACTTCGCGTCCACTCTGACGCCGCCACTAACTCAGTCCAAACACAGCAGTAGCGAGCGCCTCAGATTCAGCACATCGGCCATGGTCCTCCCATAGGTTCGAAATCAGACGCTACCTGGATTGGCGTCCTGGTCGTTCTGATTGGCGTCCGAATGTAAATTGAAATGGTGCTAAAAAACAAACAGATCTCAGCCTTAGGCGAAGGCCGAGGTGGTCTTTTTCCTTTTCTATTTTCCACTCACCGTTATCAATCCAAACTTTAAGAGTGTCTCGAGTGGCGTACGGCAACGCTTCCGATTAAGTTGAGAAAGCTGTGTGGCTATTCCAGTATTAGTTTCCGCGAATTGCATCAGAGATGGTAACATGCTCATCTAACTTAACCTAGAGAGAAAGGGCAATCGATGTTTCGATGTCCATTATCGGTGTGATCCCCCAACTGCTACTACATTAGACCACTGAGGAAAGTGCTATCTCAATGGCTTAGAAATACCTTAACTATTCTCAGATTCTGAAGTATATTCTACCAAGGACTGCCCCTTCGCACAAACTTATTTTATTTTCTGAGATCGACGAAACCACTCCTACACCAAATTTCTTACCCAATGTATTCTCCATTTCTTTCGCAGCGAGACGAAGCCGTTGGTGTGATACCTCCTCCTCCAGGTATTACGCCTGACTTTACCAATCCACCGTCTAGAGTGCATGTCATTTTCACTGTTCATATCGTGACGACGACCATCTCAACTCTGTTCTTGGGATTACGGTTTTACACTGTTCGTTTTATTACGAACCACGTAAGGGTAGACGATTGTAAGCCGTCCTACCATTCCTACCAAAAACCCCGGCTGATGTTTGTAGATCTGTTGACTGCCGCATGGGTTAGGCTCACTTTAATTCATTTACGGGGATATGTTGCTAAACAACCTGAACTTAGTTTCTCGCTCTGGTGTATTCCGTATTTGGCTGCATTAGTAAGTAGCTTATATATTCGCGCCGGCACAGGGAATTAACCAAATATTTATAGGCACGCAGTATGGATTTGGAAGACACTTGTGGGATATCCCATTTCCCGTTTTTACTCCTAATTTTATGAAAGTAGGTAACACTACTATCTTCTGCCCTTGCGCACTCCAATAATAGACCGGCTGATGCATTTTTAAGCTTGGGGCTATTGGTGGAACGTTTTATGGTATCTCAATCATGTTCACGAAGCTCTCCATCCTCTCATTCTTCATCCAATTTGCACCCCAGGGAAAGCTCCGAGTTACTATATACGTCATCATGGCAATTATTGTTGTGTATAGCCTACTGGCATTATTCGAATGGGTGTACGCCTGCCGGCCACTACAGAAATACTGGGATCTTACAATTACTGGTGGTTTATGCATTTCCTGGCTAAAGATCACAGTCCTTAGCGGCGTTATGAATACTACTACAGACGCTGCAATTCTCATCCTGCCAGTTCTGCTTTTACGAAATCTCCGACTGCCTAAGAGGCAAAGAATTGGCGCCATGGTAGTGTTGATGACAGGGGGATTGTATGTTTTATTATTGGCTGTATTCTATAGCAGTAGAAACGGCTAACCCGTAAATTAGTGTTTTGATTGTCAGCATTATAAGATTAAAGCTCACAGTGGATTTAGTTAATACTACGGATATGAGCTGGGAGGGCGTTCCATTAATAGTGGCGCGGTAAGTGCTAATGGTCTCGATTTTCACCTTTAGTGGTAATCTTTTCTGACGCTAGGCTCTTAGGGCGATTGAGGTGCATGTATCCATTGCTTGCGCTTGTCTCCCAGCTGGAAAACCCTTTCTCCGGAAACACATGCCCAAAGTTATCGGAAGTAGTTACGGTGCTTCCGTCGGTACAAAGAGATATACTATACGTTCTTATACACAACAGCTTCCTTCAAGGGATCCAGGCGAAGACCCCTAGGACATAATCTTGGAAGACATTCTATCAAGGAAAGATATGCCTCCAAGCCCTGAAGGGCCGGATTCACTTCCTGATCAAAATGAACGACGAATCCATAGTTCGACAGTCGACCAAGCCAGTGATACTGGGAAGGCGAGTTATGGGGACCTTAAGGAGGCACGAGAGAAGCGTGCTGAGTAAGAGGCTGCGAAAGAAGCCACAGGGAATGGAAAACGTGACGGTTGAATCTGCGCAGGATTGGGTCTTGTACCTTGTATTTCTCGAGACGTACGCAGCTATATACAGTCTCATAGATGGGCGACTGAAGAAGCTGTTGTTGGTAGAACTGTGATCAGATGTTCAAAGTAGTAGTTATAGAGCGCTGTGGGTGTTGTCGGTGAAGCGCGACCTGAGTCTAGCACCTATCACAACACCAATACGACCCTCAACGAGACGCTTGCGATCTTTTTCCAGTTCAGGAGAATCTCTAACTCTCTTTCCTTGTATTAGAAGCCCATGCTTTATTCGATTATGGTCGTCCGGGTGCCCTGTAGTTCAAAGCCAAAGGCCGCTTCGGAAGTGAAAACATGTCCACCCTCAGCCTCATAAATTTATATACATGGTATCTGTTCCAGGTCTAATCCTCAAATTCCTTTACCAATACAAGAAGAAATAAAAGAAACTAGGTAGTAGAACGTACTCTGAAAACCTTTCCGTCCAGCTTTATCTCCGTGCCGACATCATTCACATATGTTCCATGGGTGCTCATCGTCTCGTCCACCTCATTGTCTCCAGCCTTCTCCATCATTACAAATATAGTTTCGGGTCCTGCTTCTTGCAAATTTATAAAACTCAGAAGACCGCCCTGTACCTCTCTTATCGATGGTAGTCCTTCCTTTTTTTGAACGCTGAGAACCCACTCTGTCGCTTCATCTACGTGAATGTGGCGACCGATTGCTCTCCAACCTATTTGATCGCTATTATTCACGCCGATGAGGTATTTTCCTAGTTCTTCGAGTTTTTGTTGAAGCAGTTGGTATGTATCATACAAGATACGAAGCTGATCCAGGTTTCTATTGCGTATCTTCGGGATACTTATAATGAATTCCACAAGTTCAAGAGTGGACCCTAGGACCGAAAATCCCCTAAGATATGGAATCCATGTAATTGCCATGTCCTTGGTACTACTCGGCATTCCGTACGGATGGTCGAATCGGAACCTTATTTTCAGTTCCTTCATCCTATGGTTGTAGCGCCCAAGATGTTTGCATAGATGCAGCACCTGATTATCCCCATCAAGTTGCGCGAGCATAACAAGCCCAAATCTTTCCCTTAGTCTCTTGACTATTTTGAAACAATTGAACTTCAGTCTGACCTCCCTGCGAGCACTTCTCATATCAAAATTGCGTATTCGGAAAATAGAGAAAAGTCGAAAGGGAGTTGGTTGGATCCCTCCAATTGTTGCTTCATTAAAGTGTCCCACGTAACGCGCATGGCGATAGAATTCGTTCAATGCTTCAGCGAGCATTACTTTGCAAGTTAATGGCCAGATGGGCGGTGTCATGAGTCGCATGTCTGGGACAGAAAGGCCATAGATGATTTCAGTTGTGATGTCATTTTCAGAGCAGTACATGTCATCCTCGAAGAACGTAAACCTTAGACTCGAGAATAGGCGAATGTAAATTTCAATCCGGAGTTCGATGGGAAGGCGGAAGAAGGGAGAGTGTGAGGCAGAAGCGGGAGCGGGGGGATTGGTTTCGAAGAAGAAGGGCACAATCGGTATTCTCGTGGATGAATCTGATACAAAAGCCATACTGATGAGAACAGGATGCAGAATGTTTTTTAACAAGGGTTGAGTTCAGAAGGGCTTGAATGTACGAACTCAATTTTCCAAACTAATCCGCCAATTTTGGCGCAAACTGAGCGGGGTCCTGATTACCGTATTACATCAGCGAACGCCCAGGATCACCGAGCGCCCGAAAATCAACACCAGCACACAAACTGTTTTGAAGCTATACAGCCACATACAAATGGTAAAATCGTCAGATTTTTTGTAGTTTTAATCGGAGAGTATAGACAAATTGATTACTAACGATAAATCACGTGCGATACCTCTGTGGTGGGTTGATCTGGATCGGACTATACAATTCGCACTAGCCACAGGACGACTTGAATAAGGATATCTCCCTAGGTAATATAGAACTGGACAATGGCGAGCTGGCCGGCCGTTATCCCGATGGCCAACACGCGGGAAATTGCTCTCGATGAGACCAGAATCCAGCACAGACAAGGTAGGTACTAATAATAATAATAGATAATGATGAGAGAGGCCAAAGAGATAGACAACATAATATGTATTAGACACTACAAAGGCAAGGACTGAGAATGAGACGATGGACCAAAGGTTTCCAGTGTTCGCACTATTGTACATATCTTTTGGTAGCTTACCGGGCCTATCGGCACCCGAGGCGTAAGAACAATCAAATCAAATCAAATCAAATCACTCGGTATGTACGGCGAAGAGAGTGCGACGGTGAGCGCGGAGGACCGAGTTACTTGGGCAATTGGGCCGCGTAGAGGCGCTGGTGTCGACGCCGTCGCAGAACGCGAAGATAGAATTCCGGTATTCGTGCTGTGTGTTGGTGCACATGGAGGCAACAGGAGCTATTTTGTTAGTGTAGAGGGAGGGAGACAGGAAGGTGCGACCTGCAACGGTCACGCCTTTCAATGCGAATACATCCGTGAGGCATCAGCCTGCTTGAAGCCTAAGTTAATTAGGTCCCTTACAAATTAACGGCCTGTCCTAAAAAAAAAAAAAAAAAGAGACGAAAAGAGACGAAAAGAGACGAAAAGAGACGAACGGATCGACCGCTTTCAAATTAACCACCCCGATCTGATCAGATTTCATATTTTTGCGTCGTTTCCAATGTTGGTAACTCTTCTGCGATCGTAATGCGTGATCCGCTGGGCATCGTGGGCAACATACCGTAACGCCAGTGGGCTCGTATGTCGTTCGTGGCAACAATATTACCTAGAGGCAACTTCCAAAGCCCGTTGAACTCTGTGGAGACCCTTCCCTCAAGTTAGACGCGTATTGTCTGCCATGATTGGAAGATATCTAAAGACATCACGATTGTACAAGTCTGGTGAGATACATGGAGCACACTTACCATGGGATTAGGTTAGCTAAGCAAGTCGGTCTAAAATGGAACTTGTTTCCTATTGGTACCTGGGCGAAACGATTCGCGAGTTGCTCAACGAATCATTGCTCACTGCAGGAGCATCAGTTTCGAGCAAGGATATACAGGGCGACCCGCAGGGAAATAAACGTCTCGCACTCCTTGGAGACTACGTATTACGAGGGGCTATTCTAGAGCCATGGTATGGCTCTAAGGAAAGTACTGGTAAGTGCACATCGTTAAATCTTGTTAGAAACACTGACAGTGCCAGAGGAGGGCTCCAACAAGGTAAAGGACCTATGCAGAAATAGGAAGTTGAGTCAAGTAGCTCAAAAGAGTGGATTGGCAAATTACGTCGCCAAAAATCCATGTCAGAAAGGGGACGTGCCAGGAGACAGCTGCTTCGACGGTTGAAGCGGTTGTAGGAGCGGTTTATTTAGATTGTGGGAAGGACATGGCAACGGTCAATAAGGTCCTTGAGGCTATAAATTTGTATCGAGCAACCTAAAGAGGGAACGAGCTTCCTGCGAGCGAATATGAAGGACATGTTGGGCCTAAGTTGGATAGATACAAATATTAATTACGTCAGTTAGGTGCTCTACGCAAACTAGGCACAGAATCGGCTGGCGTAATGAGCTAATTGGAGTTGAAGTTTGCAACTTCTTCGAACAAGTCACCGATTTTCACGCGCAATTAAACCACAACGCGGGCTGATTTTGGTGCCTTAAAACATCAGACAAGATTCCCTAGGCTCTGAAGCCATACTCACCAAAAAAATTAGCCCAACACATCGAAATTGTGGGGACAATCTCAAAAACGTGGGCACAAATCTCACCAGCCCCACAGAATCAGAACGACTCTTTGAGAAACGTCTTGCCCGTCTGCAGCTGCATGAGGATAGCCGTTTCTGCGCTCTTTAGTTGCTAGTATAGCTCTACTGACCCGCCTAAGTGCAATGCTGCGTCGATCTTCTTCATGAATTTGCCTATGTCGTGTGCTGGTTAATGAGAAAACTCTCTGCACTCTCTGCACTCTCTGCTCTTCTACTATTACCGAATTCTCTTAGATTTAGATCAGCTCTGGTCCCATTCGACCACCAGTAGCTTAACACCCTCGCCCACCAGTAGCTTTGCCCTCTCGTCCTCCGGTAGATTGCCTCTCCGTCCTGCTCCTCCCGAGTCCAGTCATTCAAGGCAGCAGGCTTATATTGTGGCAGATTACGCAATTGCTGCCTGAGATGTACGCTTTGGTGAATGTACTCGCATGTATGGAAATTTTCATTATGATAACGACCAGGAGTCCGAATCTTTGGTGTGTTGAGGAGCCACCAGCTCCAAGGGGGGTTGCTAATAGTACCAGTTGCGTACCCTGTGGTATTGTCTCGTTCCACGCGCTGGATCAATTCTTTAACATCATCCCAGCGGAGAGTAATGTAAGGTTGGATCATGTCTATCATCCATGCGAATGTGATGTTCGCGAGATGTTCCCGACTAGATTGAGCTGGTCTGTCGGAATTGTCGGAATTGCCACCACCGACGTCAATATGGGCGCCTAGAAACCAGACCTGGCAAAGGGAACTCTGCTAATTACTTGGCAGGTTAGGCAATTGCCAAAGAGTTAGTTTATACGTGTCGCGAGTTTCGTCCAGTGCTAGAGCATGGAAAGCGTTCCTTATCTCTTAGTAGAATTTAGTTTAATCCTCTCTTATGTATAGGGAATAGAGTGGCTTACGAGGATGAAGTCGAACATTATGAAACTCATGCTTTTTCCGAAATCCAGAGAGGTCAAACCACTGAATGTCGGGAATACCCAGGCTACCAACCGTATCCCAAACACCGATAGCTTGTATTACAACTTCTCCTTCATAGAACTGAGGTTTTGTCTTCCGACGATATACTTGCCACTCAGAAAAATCTTCGAATGCTGTGTCCTCGGGCTTCCCCCGGTAAATATTGTAGATTTCGCGGAAGTAATCCATCGAGGTAGGTTTTAAGATGCCGACTTCGCATATGAATCCTGCCAGCGAGCGGGCAGTGTAGGCACCTCGAGAGAATCCGAAGAAGGAAAGCTCATCACCGGCTGAGTAGTTGGATGCAATGACTTTGTATGCCTCGCAGATCTTCTCATCTATACCTATTCCGAACGCACCTACGACCTGTCAGCAATTATAATTTTCGCTATCTTCTCCTTTTCTTCGTCTTTAGGTGGAAAAACTAAAATTGGTGTGCTTTTTATCCATGGGGATGAAAAGATTCGAGATTCAATAACTACCCAAGTGGTTGCGCCTCATAGCTCCAGGGTTGGAGGTAGACCTACCCTGTCTTGATTTATCGATATAGGTCAAGTTTCCAGCTCCAATGCCCTTAACGTAGTTGATAATTTGCAGCCAGTTATCGCCATTCTGATTGTTCCCGATTCCGTCTATCACCTGCCGCAGACGTTCTACGTTAGATGATGGGCATTGTCTTCTATGGAGGTCAGCTGACGACTGCCAGGTGCCATCGCAGCACGTGATGATACGCCTTCGCCCTGGCATAGTTATTGGAACTAAATGGCGAGGTTCTATCAGTGCTTTCGGTGCTTGCCAATTCGTAAAATGCGTGGTCTAGCTTTGGCTTTACAGATCGAAACTGTTTGACGCACTGGAAGGCCCTCGAATTCCGTTATAAGCTGGTTACAAGCTGAAAAAGGGTAATTAGTCGCAGAGGTAGCTGCATGCATGGTAATACAGTCTGCATGCGGATGAGCTGACAGAGGCGTATGTACCACAGGTGGGCAATCACTAGATCAATAGAGTTACAATCTAGCTTTCGAGCTGAAATGCAAAGCGGTAAAGGTAGAGCCCTTGTCACTATTACGTACACGAAGGTTAGCACAATCGCACCAATTAGAAGACGATACATATATCAGCATCGCCACCCTTGACGACTCGCTAGTCGTGATAGGCTAGTGGGGGCCCTTGAGAGTCGATTACGGTCACACTTCTGTTTGAGCGGAATTTCCCGGCGCGAGCACCTTCGCATGCGAACTCCAACTCGCATGTGAATGCCATCTCGCATGTGAACTCTGACGCGTTCTAAATGCCACGCCGCAAAGCTATTCAAAAATACGGATATTTCACTATTTGCTTTTAATATATTAATCGGCGTTTAATAGCACCAACCCTAAGTGAAGCATGAAACCGCACCATGCTAAGGATTCCTCCCAGAAAGCGTATCATCATATGCTGCGATTGCGCCTGGTATTCGTCGGCTGGTCTACCATCTAACGTAGAGCGACTGCGTCAGGTGATAGACAGAACCGGGAAAGATCAGAATGGCTATGAATGGCAGCAAGTTGTCTTCTATTGCAATGCGAGCATCGTGACTGGAAATCTTCCCTATAGAGATAGATCAAGACAGGGTAAGCGTATCTCAATTACTGGAGCGCATCAGAGATTTAAAGCACAAGATCCCCGCTTGTGTTGTTCTCGCAAAGACTAGAAATTAAAAACAGTCGCCGACATATCGCAATACGCTAATCTTCCGGAAGGTGTGTTTACAGATGAGGAGGTGTATAGCTTCATTGCATCCAACTACTCAGCCGGTGATGAGCTTTCCTTCTTCGGATTCTCTCAAGGCGCCTACATTGCCCGCTCGCTGGCAGGATTCATATGCGAAGTCGGCATCTTAAAACCTACCTCGACGAATTACTTCCGCGAAATCTACGATATTTACCAGATGATGCCCGCGGGCACAGCATTCGAAGATTTTTCTGAGTGGCAAGTATATCGTCGGAAGACAAAACCTCAGTTCTATGAAGGAGAAGTTGTAATACAAGTTATCGGTGTTTGGGATACGGTGCTGGGTATTCTTGACACTCAGTGGTTTGACCTCTCTGGACTTCGGAAAAAGCATGAGTTTCACATTGTTCGACTTCATCCTCGTAAGCCACTCTATTCCCTATACATAAGAGAGGATTAAACTAAATTCTACTAAGAGATAAGGAACGCTTTCTATGCTCTAGTACTGGACGAAACTCGCGACACGTATAAACCAACTCTTTGGTAATTGCCTAACCTGCTAAGTAATTAGTAGAGTTCCCTTTGCTAGGTCTGGTTTCTAGGCGCCTATATTGACGTTGGTAGTGGCAATTCCGACAATTCTGACAGACTAGCTCAATCTAGTTAGGAACATCTCGCGAACATTACATTCGTATGGATGATAGACATGATCTAACCTTACATTACTCTCCGCTGGGATGATGTTAAAGAATTGATCTAGCGCGTGGAACGAGACAATACTACAGGGTACGCAACTGGTACTATTAGTAACCCCCCTTGGAGCTGGCGGTTCCTCGGCGCACTAAAGATTCGGACTCCTGGTTGTTATTATGATAATAAAAAATTCTATACATGCGAGTACATTTACTAAAGCGTACATCTCAGGCAGCAATTGCGTAATCTGCTATAATATAAGCCTGCTGCCTTGAATGACTGGACTTGGAAGGAGCAGGACAGCGGGTCAGGCTACTGGTGGGCGAATGGGAACGGAGAGAAACAATATCTAAAGGAGTTTAATACTGTCAAGAATGGTGAAAGTGTAGAGCAATTTTGTAAGGACTTAGTATATTAGTGTTTGAGACAGTCCTGATGTGCTAGCATCCTTTCAAGGGGTCTACCATACAGACATAGCCGTAACTAATGTTATGAGTTGGACCTATGGCAAAGTTGAACGAAACACGACGCGTTAATAGAAAGCAGCGGTAGTCTAGTTATGATATGGCAACACGAGATGCGACGTTCGCAGCGTAAGTTACGCCGTACTAATAACGATGATATGTAGCCTTAGGCGTGGTATCTTGCCAATTATGGCTACTATTAGATACGATTTCGGATATAAACGGCCCCAAACCTAGTGATTGGTTCCGCCAGCCATCGTTAACAATCTAAACTCCTCATGACCCTTAAGTGATCAAACTTGGGCACTTCTTAATGGCGCTAATGATTAAAGAATAACGCGCAGATAATTAGAATGTGCGTATAATATGTGAGCCCTTATTAACCGCAAAATAGAGATGCCAATAGTGATTTAGCGCAATGATAACCGGCAACGTGATGACACGGTGACCCTTATTTGTATTAAGCTGGCTAACTCGCTTATGCCACGCACTTAACTAAATGCCAATCTGCACCCGGGCCTCTTCCTTAGTCCTATTAGCCTTAACCTTAACAGATATTATCGTGGGATGCCGGCACAGCGGGGCGTAGAGCGATTGGCTAACCGTGCGAAGGTTGTTGGGCTGACTCCTCAGCTATTCTGAAAGAGAGTCGCTGGAGACGGATTGCGGGACGAGGTTGACGGCGAAGTCGACAAGCCGGGATTCGGAGTACAGGTCACCGGTTTGGGGTAGACACTCTTTGATAGGGAGGGCGTGCGATCTGGAGGTCAGTAACTGATGTCAGACGTGGAAAGAGTACGTACACCTGCTTGGGCTCAATGTGACTGAGTCGGTTCATGAATTGTGACCCTTCTGGAGGTTGAGACTTGTCCGGGCTCTTGCGTTCCAGAGTGTTCTTGTTCCCTTTGGTAGGAGTATTTTTCTCCGAGTTCGTTGTTTTGTCGCTTGAACCATCCTTTGCGCATGTCGTTTCCCATTTATCGCGTTGGAGTATGGCAGTGGCAACAACCCTGCCTGGGCGCCTAGGCTCATGTTGCTGTTCATCTTTGGGGTGATCCTTGGATCTCGTGTTTTTGACAGTATTGACCTCCACCTTGAACTGTCTCGGGGTTTCCCTGTTTTTGTTGAATTTGTTCTCCCTGAGTTCAGGGTGTGCGATCCAACACTCTGCTTCATTGTGGTTGCCCCACTTGTTACACCCTTCACAGAGCTGTCGTTCTTTTCTGTCTCTTCCCTTATTCCTTGTATCATTTTCTCTGCCGTCCCTTTCTGATGCTAGTTGCGCTTCCACACCTAGAAGATATCCATGGAGAGTTACCAGATCGCGTGGAAGTGCTTCTGTTCCAGCCAAGAGGTTCCAAGAGTCCAGGAATCTGTTGAAACGGTTCGGCAAGGACCGGACAACTTTTGACATAAGCTGATCATCACTAAAAGTGCTATCAAGATCAATGATATCTTGTTGAAAAGTTTTGAAGGGCGCGGGCGTCATTCATCTTGCAGAGTCCCTTGAGTTTCTCCATCGCCAGCTGCGGATCTTCTTCATCCTTGATGCATCCTCGAAGGGCCGCGTTGATGGTGGTGGATAAAAGGCCCCGTGCGTATCGAAGACGCTTCTGCTGTTTTTCATATTCATCAAGATCGAGCTTGTAGAACTGAATGATGAGACTCAGATCGCTTGCCTGAGCCTCCATACTGCTGCCACTTGGGTCAGAGTCTTTGCCGCTCGACTTTTTAGCTGATTTGGCTTGTGTCGAGACGCCAGAAAAGGTTGGTCGTGTGGGCTTGTCTTGAATAATCTCTTCTCCGGTGAAGATTTTCCAGACATTGTTCGCCTCAGCGATAAACTTCAGGTCGCGTTTCCACGCAAGGTAGTTTTCCTGTCCTTGAAGAATCTCGACCCGAGCTTCAACGGATTCGTTGGTGAGTTTGATGCTAGCCATGGCTGGAAAGAGTTGACTTCTTGAAGACCGACTTCGGACTATCACGGGGAGTGTGCGGTATGCACAACCGGGCTCATAACCAGTTGAAAATGTGATTCTTCAAGTGTGTAGATTAGACTATGGGCTTCCAGGGACTTATATACATGTATATT
>JAQGEP010000384.1:0-13501 GCA_028476805.1 Acrocalymma vagum
TTGAAATGATAGAGTGTTTGGGCCACTGGCTTTCTCAGGATTATGTCGAACATGAAGACGAATTCAAGAACGCCATAGTCGCCGCCATTTTAGGTAATTTTGAAGAAGATCAACAAGTCTATGCGTCAGATGTATCTCCTAAGGAAACCTCTAGTACGTAGAATCGTTATGTTTTGTCGTTCTAACCAGATACACAGTGTACACATGTGTGTGTTCGTGTTCAAGCTTTGTGTGCACACATGTGTATGTGTTCGGCTCCTGAACACTGTGTGCACACATCGGCCCAGCTATGCAGTACCCATACATCAAGAACTATTCAGAGAGTCCACGTCCAGATGTATGGAAGGCAGGACGGTCTAAAACAAACGTATTCCCACCCACAAAACCAAGGCCGGTGTTAGGATAGGAAAAGCTTCAAGGGTTAAGGGGTTATTCAGTGAAGAGTAAGGTACGGAAAAAAAGGTATAAACGAATTGGAAGAAAAGGAAAGGCAAGTGGGAGAGATCCAATAGATCTCTGGACCTTATCTTTTTGAAGGTGCGATGGTAAATTCGAATGCAGACATACTCCTATGATTCTCCTCGACACCACTGCCAGGTCTTGTCAGGCTGTTAGACCGGGAAGTTTGGGCAGACATGGATTGATGGGTCGGTATCGAAGGCAGCCCATCGCTATAGTAGTCATCCGGGTATAGCATAGAAGTGCCTTTATGATTCATAGAAGAGTTGGCCTTAGGGCCACTTGGGTGGTTGGTTGTTCGGGACTGAGCGTGCTGCAAATGATTCGCACCCGTAGGGTTTCCACGTCGGATGGAGCATTTTTGGAAATGGCGCTTTAAGACATCACTGCGAGAGAAGGTATCTTTGCATAGATGACATTGATAGGGCCGCTCGCCAGTGTCTATGAAACTTTAATGGCTAGGCGTCTCGATGGGATTGGAGAACTTACGTCGGAGGAGATGCCGTTTCAGATGTTTTAGATGCAGGTACGTCTTGTTGCAGTGAGAGCATTCGTATTTGCCTTCAGCGTTCTTATTCGGGTTAGTAGGCGCCTTGCCGGCGGTGAGAGCAGGTCGTCCGGGATGTGTGGGAAGCACACCGCGACGTCCTTGCTGGCCAACAACGTGTACCGGCTCTGGCTCTTGGCTGGGGAGAACGGCAGCAGCATGAGGGTATGGGGAAGGGTGAAGAGGACCTAGGCCTCCAGTTGAAAGAGGAGCCAACGCCATTGGGTGTGGAGCCTGCGAATAGGATGAAGCCGGCGGCAAGGAGGAAGGCGAAGACTGAAACGAGTTCGGGGCGGAGTACGCGGGTTTGTGATGGTTGCTATTGTGACCATGCAGCCATTGTGGGGGGGTAGGCAGCTGGCTTTGGTACTGACTAGTACTGTGCGGTGTAGGGTGGCCCTGCTGGTCCATAATCTTAAGAGTTTGGTGGATTGTGTATGTGGTGGCAGCAGCAGTAGGGGGAGCTGGCGTGCTAGGGAGGAGGCACAAAATAAAGTGGAACCAATCGAGGCTATTAACCGAGGCGCTCATCCAATGACCTCTGGCAGAAGGGAGCAAATTCGTCGGACAGGACAGCCCCGCAAGCACAAGAGGTAAGCCGATGTGGGCAAGACACTGGAGTGGTCAGGATGGGGAACAAAAGAGTATAAATGGGAGGGTAGCAAGTGCACGTCGCGCCCTACTTCATGCCAAGACAGACCCGCTTCTCACCCAGGGAAAAAAGGGCCTCAGCCAACAAGCGTACCAAAATGGCTTCCAACGCTTCACTGTACGATATTCATTTTTACGGAGTACACTCGGCCTCATTAGTATGTAAAAGCGGGTCTAGCAAAGCTGGGTGAGGATGGCGGTGTACACTCATGCAGAGCTAAAGTTTCGTGTTGCTCTGCAGCAGAGACCGTAGAAGGGTGGTGGCGGGCAACATGCCGGCAACTCGGCGCATGGCTGGTGATATCGAGTATGACCTGGATTTTTCTCCTGGATCAAAACATCTTTGTCGCAACCTTGTGCCCGCCGATTTATTCGGCCAAGGAAAAAAATCAGCTACCATTGCCTGATACTTGAATGAGCTGGCCTCCTAAGATTTCCGTGCTGGCCTGAGGGAAGATGCGTCAAAAAGAAACGAGCCACAGGTGCACAGGTGCATATTGGTGCAACAGACGACAAGAACCTTACCCTGCGTTGTGCAGCTAACAGACTTGGGCGTCACTTGGGTGCAGCAACCATCAGCGATATGGGCAATTGTTCCTTTTCTATGAAGATCATTGCTCATGCGACATAATTTAATGAGGCACCGATTATCAAGTGCGGTTTGTAGATACACGCCCGGCTGCCAGCTACCGGCTCTGAATGGAGTTCTTCAAGGCTCTGAGCTAGATTGACCCCTCTTCCTACTAAGTAGTCCTACAAAAAGAAAAACTGAGTTCTCACGGACAGTCGATGCCAGTTGAAGTGGCGCAAGGCTCTATTTCCATATGCGGTATGGGTTGCATTTGGTGGGCCACCGTTGGCACATCTGCACGCTTTCTATCTATTTGTCCGCCCATCCCTCGCTTCTGCCTGACATTCCTACAGATGCAGCGTCCAGGCTCTCTTCTATTTCGTTTTTGAATTGATTGTCTGAATAGCGTTTGTGGGGTAGAATGTGGCAGACAGTACGTTTTGGTGTGAAGCTCGCTTGAGATGATCTGCAGCAAGAATAGGTACCCAATCTGAAGCTTTCTCTTCTATATTTCTAGAAGATATGTATACGCGGCGTTTTCTAGGCATGTCGAATCACTATTTCGGGAGTGCAACAGCATATCGCACAATGGCTTAGACGGCCGATGAAATATTTGTCTATTGGGTTGAGGGAAAGGCACATCGTCCTCTCTTGGCATTTCATCAGACGTCATCTATCTCCGCAGTAGCGGTACGCTTTGCTGAATTCATCCGTGCTAATAGTCATTAACCTACGCATTATACGAGCGTCACAGGGTGTATGCAGCAATTGGAGAATCCCTTTGGGGGGATATGTGTAAACATCGGGTATCCCATGTGAGCATTGCCTCTTCATGAGCTACATTGCCAAGTAGTATTTGCGCTAATCGGATTATCAAACACCAAATATCTATCGTCAGGACAGTTTGTGAGCGATGGCCTTGTTTTGTTAGCCAATCTCCTGAAATCTCATTCCCTACCATCTCACCTAATCGCGATGGGTGCTCCTGTGGATGTGGACACCGTCAAACCCGCCAAGTACTCAACGAGTGATAGGAAGCCGTCGCTGCCGCCGCGAGGGCTGACCGAAAGATATGGGCCTCTCAGAATTGATGGACCTAGAGAAGCGCAAAGGCTATGTATTACCGACGAGTAATCAGCAAGCTTCAAAGCTTAGGACCCTCAGCTCCCTCACACCCGGCCCTGGCGCCCGACGTCAATCTCTGAGTTGTGCTGTACACATATGTAAATAGGGATAGTGCAGTAGTTGATATGGGTATTCACCCAGAAGCAGTTATCCAATTATACTGGCAGCCAATAAGCCAGGCCAGCGCACCCTATAGCCTCGCACATGACGTTACAACGCTTCGTAGAATACTTGCGCGCTGCTTCACGTAAAGAAGGGGGGAGCGAACTCTCGTATTCCACGCCCACGCCCAACAATAGCAAAGCCTTCTTCAGCATATCCAGCCACGAGGGGCAAAATATTTGCACAGACCAGAGCCGGTGTACAACTGCCACCATCTTATTCAGCAGGTGACCTTGCGAATAGGACGAGTATTGCCAAAGGGCCCTCAAAGATCTACTGGCAAAACTACACCAGTATATGGTAGGCAACTACGCAGAGGCTATGCAGAGCGTCGACGGTGTGGGCAATCGACTGGATATTTCTTGCGCCGGGTGCTCGGAGGGATCCTCTCCGGTCAGATGCTGCTATCCGCGAGGAGGGAGGTTTGACAAACATAGAGTCAGTTCCAGCGACCCTGCTCCTGCGCACGAATTCCCAAGGTCATCAGCGCCTCACCCCAAGCCGCCACATCGTGTGGGCAGATAATCTCGTCGCTTCAATTCCGTTGTTGAAATATCTTCGAGCAAAGGGTATTGGTGCCGCGGGTACTGTACTGTAGGCACCCTCCAAACGAAAGGCCAGAAGAGAGAGCTTAAGAGGACACGCGGCATCTCGCCGTCGATGAGAGTACTAAAAATAACCAGGAATCCGCCAGGAGAGGTACCTGACAGGTGGTTCTGTTCGCAAGTACGGTGGGTGATCGTGAGTTCACAAACCTCATACAACACCAGCCGCCCAAACCACTGCTCGTCACCGACGACGACCTGTACAATCAAACAGCAACCTCATGACTATCTAGCAGAGCTGGGGAAACCAGCCATTAGTTCTGCAGAATATTCCAACACTTTTTGACGATTATAATCATCACAAATGCGACATTGATCGATTTTACCAAGTCTTCCAATCTTACCCCATTCAGCGCGTCAAAAATCGCACTCGGAGGCCCTTGCTGTACTTCCTAATTGAAACTGCCCTGAACAACACTTCAGGACATCTGCTACTAGGATACGCCAAAAAGAGGCGCACATGTCAAAATTTATGAGCGAGCTTGCTGACCAGCTATTTAAACGAGGTGCACGGCCATTTAACGACGTCGATTCTGCTGAGGCAGCTGCTCACAAGCTTGTAAAGCTCTGATGAAAATATTCGACCCAGGGCACCTCTTACACCTATCGATGGAAATACCCAACCTCAGGGACCCTGGAGAAGTTTAGTTGCGCCCTGTGAAGAGCTTACACAAATTCCATATATTTGCAACGTTCTGTAATCGAATAAAATACGTGGCTTTCTACCTGGGTTTACCAATCAGTTCCCTGTGGGGCGCAACGCCCTCCGAATAACCTCATCAAATTTCAGCCCACTATCTTTGCCCTCGCGCCTTGAATACTTGATTATCTTACAAAATCACATATATACTCAGGATATTCGGCCGAAGTCAATTCAGAAATAGGCTCCGATTGGCACTTGGCAATGTGGTTCGTGGAGGGGGAGGCAGCACTCAAAGTGCATGGGATACATAATAACGGTGCGCGATAGTGGCGCGCGGGCGGTGAAAAGGCATAACGTCACCAGCTTCTCCTCGATACCACTCTCAGCAGTAACACAGCAACAGCCTCAACCACAACACACGAATAACAACGTAAATCCTACACTAAATAATTTTATCGGATTCATGATATCTAGAAAGCCATTGCTCTCCAACATGAGTACAATGCGCGATCCATATGACTGCCTGATCGTCCGCTGTGGTATTCGTGCATCTTGGGACCAGGAAGGACGGCGATCGCGGGATCTGCTCCCTCAAAGCCTTCGCGCGGATGTAATATATGTTGGCCCTTACTGCTTCAATCGTCCATTACCTGGCAGTAATGTTGAACGAAGAGGCTGATCAGGCCTTGTACAAGCCCAAGCACTACATCTAACGTACCCGGTCCTCCCCGTCGTCCAGCAGACACGCGCCAGAGAAGCCCAATTCATCACCGAATCCCGACGCCTCCCAGCAGATGGCCTAGCCAACTATTGGCACACTATCTATGTTGGTGACCTTGGAGACGATCAATGCAGCAGCCCGGTTCACTTTCAGGGTGTAATTGCAATAGTCTTGTACAAGGCTTCTCCCACAGGGTTTGAGCAATTTCTCATTCCGACAAGATTCACTTTTATGACTGATTTACAAGGCCTCACTGACTGTGGGTTTTAATCGGCTCTGTTAACACCTCCAGCTAAGAACCAAGATAGGGTCCGCAGTCCACCAAATTTTCAAACTTAGTTAGGTAAATAGATAAAACATGGAATTCTAGTAGTTAAGGGATACATAGTTAATCTAAGTAGCGACAATATAATAGCTCATAGTTTCCGTCAAAGTAGTATTATATAGAAGTTTTTGCGTGAATCCTCCTCGGCTAAAGAACTCCTATAGTATAAACTCTACGAGAAATCTTACAGGCCTAAACCTGCTAAGCTAGCATACCTAAAGTTGTAGGCTAGGACTAGACTGTCGTATAAAAGATCTACTAATTTACCCTATATTCTCGCTAGCGTCTTCGTGTGCGTATACCTCCCCCTTACTAGGCTCTCTATCGCCGCCACCACTAGTTAGCCGCAGTACTCGAGGCTCCTCGTCCTCCAGCGACAAGCTAAACTCTCCGCCGTCTAAGCCGCCGCCACCGCTTGGCTCCTCCTCCTCCTCCCCCAGCCAGTCAACCAATTCCTTAGGGCCACTGTTTAGTAATCTTTGCCATCCCCCTCTGGGCTGTGCTCAGCTAATATATTAACGCCTAAACTCGTAGAAATAATGGCGCCTAGAGTGCTTGTATAAGTTTAGGATTCCGTTTGCATCACGATTGGAGCATTGCAGATGAGGTAAATTAGTCAAAGATTCATTAATTAAATAGTAGCTAAGAAGGGCTTCGAACATGTATTGCGGGGCTTTCTTTCGGTGTATACTTTGTAATGGAATCTATTGCCGTTACCATTCTTGCACAACTACATGTACCAGCATGCTGTAGCGCCCGATAAAAGTTTTCGAACGGTGCCCATTCCAAGGGTGAATTGAGCAGGGCAGACTTCGAGTAGCAACAAAGCAGTAGTACAGTCAATTTGTGTATATACATGAAGCTATAGATCAGTACCTTCTTTAATAGCCACGAGCGCGTCGGCAAACTAAGAGTCGTCGCGGCGTGCTTGTGATCTATTTGTAGATAAGATCGTCCGGTATACGCTCCCGCGCCTCATAAAATCGATTCCACGCCTCATCACCGTCGCCTAAAGCATCAAATATCTAGCGAGCCACCCCCAAAAGTCTCTTTCATCAACCATCTGTAGTTAGCCACCACCACATCGCAATAAAATAATTATTAGCTCATTTTAATGCTGTCTAATCTGTAAATTTCTCTCGGAGTAAATTGTGCTGTTACGATTCTGACGTCGCGTGATGAACGCGTTACCCCACCCCTATGACGCCTATGAGCCGTTTGACGACGACGACGACTTATTTCCGAAACCCGAAGGCGAAGAGGCTATGAAAAAAGCTATCTAGCAATTCAATGATGGTGTTGAACTAGATGGGTCAATGGGGTTGGCCATTAGAACCCAGGCATCTCAAACAATTAGCTGAACTGCTTTGTGGGCGTAAACTTGGAGAGATGGTGTGGGTGATTTCTATTAACTATCGCTAAAACACTTCATTAAACACCTTTGGCGATTTTATTAAATTATTGCGTATGGTCAAAAGTACTTATTCAATTACACCTAGAAATAAATGAAACATGGCTGGGAAAGATGCTCTACTTGGGCAGTCGAATGCCGCGCGCGTCATCACTCCTTTGCTGCCGAGCCTTTTATTATATTCAAGGCTAAGAACATTCAAGATTCATGGGTTCCGTACGCGGGGAACGGACATAGCCAGTGGCGACTGCGACTAGCACCAATAGTTGCCTACGAGTGGTTACGTTATTTTGAACGCGCTACTCGGCCACTTGATAAAAAGCAAAATCGTCTACTTATCCTTGATAATCACGGCTCGCATGTAACTAGAAAGTTCTTACGATTTGCGCTAGAAAGCGGAATCAAAATCGTCGTATTAAGTTTACCCCCACACTGTGCCCCATCTGATCCAGGGATGTCGGCTTATTTACCCCATTTTTGTAAGGAGAATTTCCTAGAGTATTACGTAGAGGTTCGCGCAAGGGCATTGTCGCCTTGATCTATTAGCTAGATCCTTATTTTCCCATCCTTCCGATTTAAGAACAATTATTAAAAGGTGCGTATCTCTTGAAAGCTCTCCTACAGGCGGACGATTTGCACTAATTTCTGAGAGAATAGCGCTTGGTGGCATTGAGTTATGTTAAACACACACACACATACGCACTCTTCTACTCCTCCTATCGCGACCATCATCCAAAGCACTATGGAAGGCCACAACCCCAGTGACTATGAGGTCAGCCAGTCTGCCATTGTCTATCACGGTCAGCTGCTAACTAGTCTAGCTCATGGCTGCCATGGAAGAGGTGGCAAACGTATACGCAGTGCTCGATCTCTCTGACATGTTTGCCCGCCTTAGTAAATGTTCGTCTTGCGCTCTCAGAACCGGTCGACAAAGCCACCCAGATTAGCGCTATCGGGGACTGGCCGGTCAAAGATATCTGCGACCGTGTTACCGCCATGAATACTGCATGATTACGTTGGTTGGTTTCAAAGCTGTGTTGATTTTGGGTGGAAACCGCGGCTGTTATATGGGTGGCTCGCTAGACAATAGGTTACTCTATTTCCAATTGTATTAAACATTATTTACTGAACTCGAAATACATAGGGCAAGCAAATTCGGGCCCATACTCGTAGTTTGTGAACTTGAATCTTGGTTTCGCGCCGCCACCGCAAATCATCAGCCAACCATATGGAGTGATGCCCTCGATAGCTCCCTGATAGTTTACTTGCAATATATGACGGTATTGTGCAAATTCAGTACCACTTTCGCCTGAGTTTAACATAAAGCGGTCTTGTCGAACAACCTGTAATTCAGGCACTGATACCCCCTCTCTATACTGCTGAGCTCTCTCTAGTTCTTTGGCCCCAATCTGAGCGACGTCCTCATGAGTCAACACTCTTCCTTTCGACTGTACGGGATTAGTACCAGTTTTAATACTCTTATATAGCTCAAACTTCTCAAGGAGTATCTCTTCATAGACAGCTCGGCATGTGTGAGCGAGTAGCCTCTTACAGCCGTCTGGGGCCTTGTTTGATGAGCTAGCATTTTGGGTAAAAGTTGTGAGCTCTTGCAATCTGATCATATACAATCGCGGCTGAATGAGCTTGCTGAACTGAGTGATAATTACGCTGCCGAGCTTGCCATGGTGTTTTAGGCCTATCCTAAGTGCCCAATTTAAGTTTTGCCGGCGCGAGCTCGGTGGGTATAAACCGGCAGCTTTCCAGGATTTGAAGATATTCTTAGTAGTGAACAATCAAATCGAATCACTACCTCTCCGTGGTCGCCCAAAGGTTCTTACAGCTCATGAAGAGCGTAAGTTTTATCGCGCAAGTCCAATTTCTCCAAAAAGTCCTCATATTGAGCTTTTACACGGACTACGGCTAACACATGAACATGCTGCAATTAGATGCGGCTTTGAAAGGCAGTAGAGAAAGTTCAATTGGTAGCGGAATCGTATCAGGTTTAGTGACGAGTGCAGCGTACGAGTTATTTCAAAGCGCGGGCGAGAATGGAGCTGGCGATTTCCTCATAAGAAATATGACCACGATAAAATACAAGAGAAGGATCGCAGCCCAGGCATGGCTCAGACGTGCTGGGCATCAATTTGGCTGGATAGGCGCGGTCGACCTCGACGATCACCCCTCATCGTCATCCAGAGGGATCCCGACGCCAAACGTAGGGCGACTCTGAGAAGAGCTATATTGAAACACTTAAACAAGGCCTATTGCCATATTGGTGTCCTGGCGATGAATTCCAGCACGATAATGCGCCAATTCACTCAGCAGCAGCTGTCGCTGATTTCCTGGCTGAGCACGACATCGAACCGGCCGCCAGACTCACCCGATTTAAATCCAATCGAGCACATGTGGTGGGCTCTAAAGCGGCAGCTACATAAGGATAGGCCTGATCTTGATAGGATAGGCACCTCAGGGGGGGCCTGGCACGATTTCTGTGAGGCTTTAAAAGCTGCGTGGGCGGTGTATGGCATTGTTTTCCTGTCATTCTTTGGGACATAGTTCAAGGGTAGGACATGACGGGCTATATACCATAATTACGTGTTTAGACGTATTTATTGAGGTGGGGGTTGTGGTAGTATTGAATGTGATATGATAGGATATGAACTAAACTTATGCTGAACTTCAGCGAACAAGACCCACATACCTTTCTCATTGTCTCTGCCTCGGGAACTTATGCATTGAGATTTAAATATTTTTCTGGGTGGTGTTATTGCGTATTTAACTCTTGTTCTTTTTCCCTTCTTTTATTTTTTAAAAAAAAAGAAAGATGTTTGCTCAGAATGAACATTCAATAATAAAATTCATCTTCTCCTTCTTCTTTATTTTTCTCTGTTCTCCTTTTATCTCAAGAAGAAAAGGAGCCATAACCAAAACCTTCATATTTTGTTCTCGGGGAATTTGGTATTTTGTGGGCTTTCGTCGGGGCTATGAATTGGAGTGGGAGGGATATTGTGGCCTTCCTTCTCCTTTTTTTTCTTTGGGATTGGGCTGGAATTGCATGGTTATATTTGAGGATGGTAGGGCTGTAATTCTTTTTTTGGTGGTTTTGGGAGGGAAGGGTGAAGAGAGGGAGTGCTATGTAGGAACTAGAAGACGTGTATAGTAAGTTTCTGAATGGAAGTGAGTCAAAGTAGGGGGGATGGGGATGTCGAGAATATGTTTTGTGAGTATGCGTATGTATACAGTATATGTACTCTGAGTTTCTCTCAGCTGTTTTTTTGGTTGTCAAAAATTCAAGGATTTATTCAATTAAGTTCTTGCCAACAAGCAACCAAGCTTGAACAGGTCGTGTAGGTGTCACAGTAGGTACACATTTCCTTTCAATATGAATTTTGGGATTGGATTGCTAGGGACTGCGGCGTTATTTGAGGTATTGTTTATGTCCTGTGTCCTGTTTATGTATACTACATGCCGGCTCTGCATGATTCATTTTTCGTAGCTGAGAGGGCTTGCGATGCTAGAGTGCGGCTGAAACCCGAATCCATAATGTGAGCCTTCTCATCTGGCCATTCATTCATTTTTCGTCGATCAATTCCATCATACATGAAGCCGTTCGCATATCCACATCAGCTGTCCCCATTCTTCACTGGTCAATAACGAACATAACCCGTGCCTTTTTCCTCTCCGACCCAGATGCGGAATCTTCTCCTTGAAATACGTTGCTGTGTCTATGCTTCCGCGTTTGGAAGGCCTCATAGTCAACTTTTTGTGCCTGTTCGTCTTCGTCTCCCTCCGAGTCGTCGTCGTCGTCGTCGCTATCGCTTGGAACCGTGATGATGTTGGGCTTTGGTTTCCTTCCTGCATTGCTGGAAATAGAGATATTCCCTGAGCGATCAGGGACTCTTCCCTAACACTCTAGCCATAGGGCTGGCTTCCCTCGACGATCTCATCGTCTGGTTCCTGACAGGCAAAGAAGCCGTCGTAGTTCCTGGAGCCATGAAGCTTCGAAAATCGAGCCGTGGTTTAGCAGCTGTGACTTTTGCTTCGGCCTTGGGAGGCTGCATATCGTCTAAATGTTTAATTTTTCGACGCCACTCCTTAGGATCACGGTCAACGTCCCTCGAGACCGTTTATGGTTTGTAGATCGAGAGCTTCAGCCCTCGAATCGCCCCAGAACCATTCCTCGCTCGTTAGGTCCACAATACGTCGGTCGGTGTGTCGAGCAAACTCTCGGCCTTCGAGAAGCCCTTCTCGTCCCGGGTCAAGCTTTGGCATGTTCGTCATGTCGGTATTTAGCCATAGGGCCATGGCGCCGTGTTCGTAGAGGCGACCCATAGTACGATTGAAGGGGGCAACCACCTGCTTCCCGATAGGGTGGAGCTCGTATAAGCAATTCCACAGATTCTGATTTCAGATTTGTACGGACGACCTTCGTCATAATCATTGCTCGATGCTAGGTCAAGATTGGACAACTTGAGCCGGATAGACTTAATTACTATTTAGTACATCGGTGCAGACAGTTTCGTCCTTTGGGAGAAGCCGCACAGTGTCGCCGACTGCGAGCATCTCAGATCCCATAAATAACCTATGACAGAAAATCTCAGCATCCGGCCACGCGCCCTTGAAGCGATTTTTGACCAGCAGAGAAACTGTTGCAGTCAAGTCAATGCCTTGATGATTGTAGGATGCCAATTAGCCTGAGGTGTGTTGTGCAGCAACTCTCTCCAAAGAATGAAAGGTCGCGTGTGGTGCACCGGCACATGCACTCGCTGTTTGGGTTTGGCAGTGGCTCTACCCGAAGTCCCGAGTAGGTAACATTCATTTCTTTTCCGATTTCCGCAACAATATCGCTGATTCCTATGGCCTCTGCTGAGAAGGATACCTGATTCATTGAAGCTGATTTAGAGTATGCCAAGGAGACTGGCTGCCGTACGCCGTGCAAAGGGCTGGCAAACTTAGTACTAGTTACGCCTGAATCCAGGCTATTCAAAACACCTGAAATAGTTCACAATAGTTCAATTATACGCAGTTGTACAGCTTCAAATTCTGAGGGGTATATCGACGATCTGGCCCGTGCGTGGTGAGGGTCACAGACTTTTGGGCACTCACAGTAACGTAAGCAAGAACTGTGTCATCAGGAAAGCGAGATAGAGGATGTAATGGTAATGAATAGGACAGATCGGACAATAAGGTGAAGGCTATGACTACGTTATAAGTTACTTTGTTCGGACTATGACTTACAAAAAGATAAAAGTGGTCAATAGGCTTTTGCTGAGGAGAGGTGGCTGCATGAGTTGGCTGCTTTCTTTTGAATTGAGTTGATATTTATTGTTTTACGCGTAGAATGAGATTTGTGAAAACGCTGATTCGAGGCAACAAATTACTTTTCGTAATCCTGAATAAGAAACGTCATATGTCGGACTGCTTCGACTTATCTTGTTCAACAGAACACCCTAACCACATTCTCTTCACTGTCCTCTTGTTCTTCAGTAAGCATCCATAGATCATCA
The DNA here is from genome assembly GCA_028476805.1 of Acrocalymma vagum. Classification (NCBI taxonomy): domain Eukaryota; kingdom Fungi; phylum Ascomycota; class Dothideomycetes; order Pleosporales; family Acrocalymmaceae; genus Acrocalymma; species Acrocalymma vagum. The sequence continues at coordinate 12,728 of JAQGEP010000384.1, forward strand.
ACCTTCTTGATCTCAACGTTGGGATCCTTTTCTTCAATGCTCTCGTCAAGTCTCATCACGCAGCTGAAGACTACGTTGAACCCGTTGTATCCGCATGCATAGAATGCCTCAGAGATGGCGGCTTCTCGGCTGCCACACTTGATTACCTTGTATATTTGACATCCCTTGGAGTTGACTCCGCCCATGAAGGTTTCTGGCCCATACTGTGATGCAGACAGAATAAGGTAGTATGCGAGAGGAGTGTTGTCAAGCGCCTCCGACTTCTCGTCAGTGCAGCGGTGGCATGGTGCACCATCAGTTTCCTCAGATGCATGTCCAGCAGAGCAATCAAAAATATCGTCGTCAGTAGGCGTGGTTAGCGCGGCAGATATCCATACTTTCGGGACATCTAGACTGGTAGGCCTAGGGCAGTAGAGAGATGGCAGCTTAACCGATTCGTAGCCTGCAGCCTCAAGCTTCTCCATTTGCCTAAGAGAGCTTCGTGTAGGCTTCTCATACCAAACCTCGGTATTACCATGCTGCATGAGCCATCTATACTCCTCGAAATCAGCTAAGTGGGCACGGTGGACTGCGCTGAAGACATTGCGGTTGAAGGGGGTAAGGCGGATAAGGCGGCCGAGTTCAATGATTGATTCACCAGAGTAGTGAACCGAGAACAGAGACGATGGATGTGATACGTCGAAATCTGGGTGGATCGAAATACCAGGGAATGCAAGAGCTGGAGGGGGCGGTGGTGGTGGAGGAGGAGGAGGTGGTGGGGCATGAGAAATAGTA